>CAUYSK010036855.1:0-92365 GCA_963575035.1 Avahi laniger | reverse complement strand
TGCCTCAGCCTCCTGAGTAGCTGGGACTACAGGCATACGCCACCATGCCCGGCTAATTTTTTCTATATATTTTTAGCTGTCCAATTAATTTCTTTCTATTTTTGGTAGAGACGGGGTCTCGCTCTTCCTCAGGCTGGTCTCTAACTCCTGAGCTCAAACAATCCGCCCGCCTCGGCCTCCCAGAGAGCTAGGATTACAGGCGTGAGCCACCGCACCCGACCAGAAAACCTACCTTCTAACCTGGTTTATCCATCTTTTCCCTTGAGCTAGCCACTTCACCTTACTGGATCTAAATGCCTTGTTCCTAAGAAGGAGGCGGGGTCATGACGGCTGACTGTTACATTGAGAGTTGCTTCCAGTTATGACATTGAAAGAATGGGTTAATTGCCACGTGGGTAATTCAGTGCCTTGGACTTTGCTAACCCAGAGAAATAAATCTCCAAGACCATACTAAGAGGTTGTTGGGGTAGTATTTTGGGCAAGGATTGAAGGCAAGAAAAGCTTCTGCCTTGGTGGTCTCTGAAAAAAAAAATTGATCCCTGGCCATATGAAAAATATTAATTCTGCATGAAGGGAGAGAGTTACAGCCAGAATTATTGAGGTCCTCCTGCCAACTCATGAGAGCTGTTGTTCTGCTACCCTCTGCAAGTCAAAACACATCTTCAGTTTCTGCCTGAATGACCTCTCTTTGGAGATAATAAAACAGTTTTGGTTCTTCTTTACTGCAAGACTCTCAAAATGTGTAAATTCTGTGCAATGGCAGGCACAGTGACCACGTAATTCTTAAACATTAATCCCATTGGTACTCCATGATAGCAGCATGAGGTGGCCGTCACTAGAGCTAATGTGGACTGCATGGACCTTCACGAGCACTTAGCGTACAGCCTTACTTCTCCCTCCAATGAAATTCAGAAGTTCATACTACAGAGGTGTGTGTTTGGGTGGATTTGCCCACTGGCAGAGCGCTGTGCTGAGCTATTCTCTATTCTATGAGAGTCTAGAGCATTTTGGTTCATTCTGTCACATTGAGATTACTTCTGGACACCGTAATTTAGGAGACACTGTGACCAGAGGCACAGAACAGTGAGAGGATTCAACCAGTGTGACTCATGACTGCCTTCACGTAAACTTTTATGACGTCCTAGGGAAGAGGGACTGAGTTTGGTCTGAGTGGCCAAATGAGTAAAGAGGTCAAGGACAGGCAGGTGGAAGCCACTGGGAAATGGATTTCCCTCCAGGGGATGAAGGGGTTGCCTTGAGAGGAAATGAGCTCCCTGTCTCTGGGGTTGCTTGTGCAGACATGAAGGCCCTGTCAGAGGACAGGAAGCAGAGGGAAGGCGCACGTGGACGTTGTAGAGAGGAAATTTTGGCTCAGTATTAGAACCAAATCTAAGATTCAGACTGGGGTCTCTAGAGAAGTAGGGAGTTTTCTGTCACTAGAACTATTTGAAGAGATATTAAGTGACTATCAGAGAGAGATAATGAGAAAGAATTCCTCAGTTTGTTCAAATTTTGAACTATATGGCTTCCAAGTTTCATTTTCACTCAAAGAACCTTTACTTCCTTTTAAGAGGGATTATTTTACAATTATTTTTAATTTTTAAAATTAAGTTATGCAAATAGATACAATTAATTGAAGTCAAATCTTACTAAAGAGACATAAATACAGAAACTTCTTGCTCTACCTTTTTCTACCTGCCAGCCCCACTCCCCAGCATCAACCACCTTTCCCTCTTACAGCTGTTTACTTAGCATTTACAACTCTATTTCTGAATAATATACATATATTTCTTTTTTTTTTTTTTTTGAGACAGAGTCTCACTCTGTTGCCCTGAGCAGAGTACCATGGCGTCAGCCTAGCTCACAGCAACCTCACACTCCTGGGCTTAAGCAATCCTTCTGCCTCAGCCTCCCAAGTAGCTGGGACTGCAGGCATGCACCACTATGCCTGGCTATTTTTTCTACATATTTTTAGTTGTCCAGCTAATTTCTTTTTCTGTTTTTGATAGGGACGGGCTCTTGTTCTTGCTCAGGCTGGTCTCAAATTCCTGAGCTCAAACGATCCGTCCGCCTCAGCCTCCCAGAGTGCTAGGATTACAGGCGTGAGCCACCACACCTGTCCTGCATATATTTCTTGATTTATCAATTTTAGACATTTTCTGTTGACTTTGTACTATGAAAGCTGAGGCTTACCTCTCCCACACAAAGCCTATTTTCTCTTCTCTTCCCTGTTTTTAATGTATCTCCCATTATTTTCCCCAAATGCTCCAACAGGCTCAACACGTCTATCTATATTAATTTTTATAATCTTAAACATATCAAAGCCATTATCCTTGAAAACACCCCTCTTAACCCCCTGTTCTAATATGGATTGGTTGCCTCTATCCATATTAAGAGGGTATGCATATATCTTGTACAACTTCATTCTGGGACTTCTTTGAACCATTTTCCTGTGTTGGGTCCCCTATTTTTTGTGTTGGAACATATCATCTGGTAGCTTTGTTTTTAAAAAGACTCCTGGGAAATAACTTTTCTGAATTCCTGCATGTCTGAGAACATCTTTACCCACCCTCACCTTTGACTGGTGGTTTGGGTAGTATGACAGAGAATGGTAAATCTCATCTATATTTTTGTTCCCCTTTATTAGCTATAACTCTCCACCCTGCAGATTTAGCTAGGCATGTGTCTTCCAGCTGGAGTCTGTATTTCCCAGCCTGCTTTGCAACTTTGTGCAATCATAGCCTAGATCAGAATTAATGTGTGCAACTTCCATATCGCATCCTTGAAAGGAAACTTCCTCCCCCCTTCCCATGGGCTGGACAAGGTGGTGAAGATAACTTTGACCATGTGAACTAGGACAGCTCCTAGGAGAGAGCAGAGCAATAAGACAGAGGGAACTGGTCCCCCGATGTCCTTGTGGACCTGAGCTGTCTTCCTGGTCCCATCTACATCTGCACTACTACTAGACAGAGAAATAAATTTCTATCTTATCTGAGCCACTGAGTTCTGAGGGACGGAACTCGGAGGGGGACAATCTCTGTGTTGTAGTAGCTTTGCCTTTCCCTTACTTGAGAATAGAAATCACAGCCGAAAATCATTTTTTTTTTCAAAATTTTTAAAACATAACATTATTATGTTTAAGCTTCCATTGTCATTCTAACCCCCAGCTTCGTTTATGGACCTAGTTTCTTCATTTAGGGTCCTTTTTCTTTTTTTGACACTTTAAAATTTCATAATGATGTGCACTGGTGGGGGTCTTTTTAAATTCACTGAGCTGAGCTCTAGTGCTGCCTTTCAATCAGAATACTCATAGCTTTAAGTTCTTGAATTACATTCTTCATCATTCTCCTCCCCCACCCCCACCTTTTTTTTTGTTCGCTTTCTGGAACCACCAATAGTGAGACTGCATGTTCCTTTAATTTCCTTATTTGTTATTTCCTGTTTTATTTCCTATTTTTCACACCTCTATCGTCTTATCCTATTTCTGATAAATTCTTTTTATTTCGTTTTCTGATTCTTCTATTGGGAGTTTATTTCAGATATGATTTTTTTAAATTCCAAGGGCTCTTTCTGGTATTAAGAGTTTTCCTTCTTATGCTTTCTATTCTTGTTTCAGCTCTTATCTCTCTGGGCATGTTAATTATAAGTTATTATATTTTAGTTTTCTTCTGCTTCTATATTGTCTCTGTGTCCTCAGAATTTATTATTATTATTATTGTTAGTTTGTTGTAATCTCTCTTTTATACCGATGTTTGAAAGCTTTTCAGATGTCTGGTGTCCTTGGCAACACATTCATGTGTCTCTGTGAGTGTGCACGGGACATGCCGACGCTCTGTCTTTTCTCTGGAGTTCTCAGGCATCAATTCAGCCTTTGTACGGCATTGGGAGAGCCAGATAATTGATATCCACAGTTCTTTCCTCTGAATCCCTCCAATTTCCCCACAAAAGAAAGCATTCTGCCTTGAGTCCAGGGCTCCAGCTGCCAAGGTCCTGGGAGCAGGGCGTGGAAAGGTGGAATGACAACCCCTTGGCTCAGTTATGCAAACCTTTTCCTTGCCTGTTTTTTGGGCCACACGTATCACATCAGCCCTTCACTGTGTGTGGTCTCCCCAACTCAGGAATTAGATGATTCTGCTCTCTGAGGGAACAAGCCTCAGGTCTCCTGTGTCATGGTGCACAGGTAACTTCCTGGAGGTCTGGAGGAAGGAAGGGAACTGGAATGCCAGCCCTTCTCTTTCAGGTTTCCAACTCATCTCCTTGTTCTTACCCAGCACCCTGCCCTGCTCTTTCCACCAGGGCTGAGAGTCTTAGTGGTTCTGCAGGTCAGGTCGGCTCACTTCTCATAGGATACCATTCCACTCACCCTTAAGTTGGCGTGGTCTCTGCCCAGCTTCCAGATTTCTCAGTATTTGCTGGCATCTCTCACTGGCTGTGGACTCCTCCCCCATGCTCTTTGTCCTAAGGACAAGGATTTGTCTATAATCAATTCATTATTTTTAAGGGAAGTCCAAACTATTTTTAAGGCAACATTTGAAACTCTAATTGTTTTCAAAACTTGTTTTCAAAACTTTTGGAAATGTCCACATTCCTTCGTAGAGGCTGCTTCCACCGTGTTCCTGAGTCTCTGTGGAATCAAAAGCCTCAAGAAGCCTCAAGAATCCTGTGCATAATAGTAGCCTCAGAGGAGAAGTAGAGAAAATGAGAAACTTCTTTTGGAATGCAGATCACTAATTGTTTGAAAAATCCAATGTTTGAAAAGTCATCTCTGTAAACATGCAACTAATAGAAGAGCCTCTCAAGCTCCTTTCCTGACCCAGGGAATTCTATGTATTTGTTTTTCTTATTATCTTGATGAGTCGCAAGAGAGCATCTCTGTTTTCTGGTTCCATATTTTAAAGTCTAATCAGATTTGAAGTGGCTCTTTCTCAAGGAGGTGCTAAAGCAGCTCTAACGCTTAGAGGTCACGGCCAGAGAATCTTCCACGGGAACAACACACACTGAATTATCCAGACTCCCAAAGGCTCTGAAGTTAAGCAAGTTCTTCCTGGAGAAAAACAGACTTGGCCCTCATTTCCCCACCCCTTCCCCAACCTTGAACCCTGCACAAGAGCTTCAAGGACACAACCACAAACTAGGCTGACATCAAGAAGCTTTTTCCATGTAAAACTGATGGAGAACCACTAAAAAGGGAAGCTTTTCTCCTGTGGGGCTGAGAGTCTCTGCTCGTCTCTCATTAATAAGAGAATTTTACTTCCTTGGGCAAAATGGAGCATAGCTGTCAGTTACTTATGACAGAGAAATCATAATATTATTTTAGTTTATCTACAGCACCCCTCCAACTCTCACGGAGTTATTTTGAGTGCAAACCAGGTTATTTTTGGCACTTCAGATGCATTAATCTTCGTGAAGAAAAGAGGTAGAAGAACAGTGAGTTCAGGATCTCATTGTTAAGCACACCTGGATTGAAATGTTGGCTCTCCCACTAATTAGCTATGATGTTTGGTAATACATGAATATTATAGGTTATTTTACTTAACCTATAATATTCATATATTATCCATGAAATTCATAATAGTACCTTTCAATAGGATGCTGAGGAGAATTAAGTGGAATAAAGCTTATAAAGAGCTGAGCATATCTGGCATACAGTAAATGCTCAATAAATTTAGGTTGTTATTGTTAGTTATCAGGAAGACAAAAAAGTGTGTGTGTGTGTGTGTGTGTGTGTGTGTGTGTGTGTAGTTAGGTGTGTGAGTTTGAGCTGCAGAGGTTTTGAACACTGCTGAGCAGACTTTCTGGTGGCTCCAGTTTAATTCCCATGATGACACCACCACAACTCCCCTGCCAAGGAGGGGTCACACTGCCTCCCAGAGCAGAGCTCACTCTAAGTATAGTACTGGCCTATATCATCTTCAGAAAGTTCAGTTGTTAGAAAATTATTTTGACTGTAAGCCAAAATATGTTTCACTATCATTTTCATCTGTTAATTGAGCAGCTCATTTAACATGATTCATGTCTAATCTGATCTCCACTTCATGGTTCTCCAGGAATCTGAGCATAGCTATCAGGTGTTCCATAAGCTCTCTTTTGGCTGAGGGCACTGAGATGGACGTGTCCATTTCTTTCTGTGGTTTGCCTCATGCCTTGGTTCCAGACCCCTCCCCACCTAGACATACTTTTTCTTGACCCTGAGTGGTAACCAGGTCTGAATGCACTGTTGCAGGAGTGCTCTTACCAAGGCAAAGCACGATGACGATGCCTCTTTCTCAGGGAGTTTTAAATCCCCTGAGTTTCCAAAAGGCATTTTGAACATTCCAAAAAGGCCATGTGGAACGTATCCATATGCCAGACAAAGAAAACTAAAGTTAAATACAGTAAATTTGAACCCATTAAAATTCTTTTGAATTGTGCTCAGGACTGACTATTTTAAAAGTGCTTCCTGTGCCTTTGTTTATCACAGCATGGGCTGAAAAACTGTAAGACAAAATGGAATCTTGGGATTACTGGGTTCGTAGATTCTCTTTTCAACTGAACTTTGAGAAGGAGTCCTGTAATTAAAATCAAATCAGGGTTTAAATGCAGTCTCTGCCCTTTATCAAAAACACACTTCACAGGTTATGTGACATTGTTTGCCTCCCTGCAAGTTCCTTGGATCTCTGAAGTAGAAGCTGTAATTCGCACCTCCCACCACTGCAGTGAGAGGCCTGCGGTCAATGGGTGTGAGGCCCCACACTGGGTCTGTAACAGGAAGTGCTCTGAGATCCTGCCACCTACCTGCTCCCAATACAGCCTCCAGATCATTCATGTTGTGGGGACTCTTTCTGCTCTTTATTTTATTTATTTTAGAGACGAGCTCTCACTATGTTACTGGACTCAAACTCCCAGGCTGGTGCAATTCTCCTGCCTCAGCATGCTCTTCATTTTAAAAGCAACCTATTAGAAAGTTGAAAAGACTATTGGGAGAACTGACTTTTTGATTTCATAACTGTGAAATAGGGTTAGGAGTCCTAGAGTATATTTCCATCCAGCTTATGTGATCCTGGGCAAGTCCGTGTGTGTGTGTGTGTGTGTGTGTGTGTGTGTGTGTGTGTAGACCAGCCAGGGTTCCAGGTGTTTTAATAATATTTGTAAAACTAAGATCTGATCCTCATTACAATTAGAAGATCCTTTGCCTATTTGATACTTTGCGATTGTAATTTACTCTCTCCCCTTCTTACTTACATTATTGTTTGATATTTCCTGGAAATATACTTCGGAAAGCTAAATTCTTCCAGAGTTCCTGGAAGAATTCAAGCACATGCTCCAAATAGATTACATTTAAATGATTCTTCTTACTCCTTTTGTGACTGGCAGAACTTTGGAGCTACACATTATGTCAGTATTTGTGCTATTTCTATTTCTCAGACAGTGAACAGTTATTCTAAGAAGGATAAAGGGACAGGTCACTCAAGCCCCTCCAAGTGCCTTTCTTGAGAGTTGCTGGGAGAGAGGGATGCTCTATGTAGCTATCTGTCAGGTATCAGGAAGCCACATCTCCTAACCAGCATGCTCGCCTTGCAAGGTTGCCTGAGTGATGACCCCACTGTAACATTCACACATGCAGGCAAAGAGACAAATGATAAATACAGAAAAAAGTAAGGCCTCAATGTTTATATAACGCCATATACTTTTCATTATTTTTGTATTCATCACAATAATATTGACCCTGATGCACAGCTCTACAATTTGCAAAACAATTTTTCTCCTAGTAGTTCATAGTAACAATAACTTTGCAATATAGGTAGTCAATGGCAGCAAAGAGCAGGGATGAGATTATTATGATTTTGTCCTGGTAGAAAAAAAATGTTTCTAAATGAAGATACACTATTTTACAAGGTTTCACAGACAGACAGAAAGATGCAGCAAAATCAAGACTTGAGTTCAGGTCCTCTGACTTCACATCCTTTGTTCAGTCCAGTAGACCACATTGCCTCTAGTAATGAACAACTTGACTCCCACAGCAGTGCTGGGTCCTGAGAAGGACCCGTGAAAAAGGACAACTAGACACCTGATGGTAAAAGTTGGAACTTCCAATGCAAAGGGAATATCTGGATATCAGCGTGATGAGGAGGTGGTCCCTTACAAAAAACAAGACAGGATAATAGTAGACTTCTTATCAGCATCTCCTGGGTATTACAAGACAATGAAAACATCAAATTTCAGAGGGAATGGGATTTGAACATAGAACTCTATACTCAGTCAAACTGTCAGTCCAATATAAAAATAAATTCAGACACTTTTGTATGTTCAAAAATTCAGGAAGTTCGTTTCCTTTACACTCATTGAAAACATATGACTTAAGATGTGGTCTTCTACCAAAATAAAACCAAAATTTAAGGAAGGAGATAAAATGAGACATAAGAAGCAGTGGCAGCAGAGAATGACCAAAGAGTACGGGAGATTGGAAATCAAGTAAGAGAGAATCCATCAGATGGGACATTTGGAAGATTATCCTTTATCTGAAACATGTCAGTGGCACAGAACTCTTCCTTCTATATGACTTAGTCCATAAACTTCTTGGTTCTACATTGAATAATATTTACATAATCATTATATTACAAATTCTGGTCATTAACTTTCTTTTTTATAATACATCTATTATATAATCACATAAGATGTGTTCGCAGTTACAGAACAGAAGGTAGCTGCAATAAATTTAGATAGTATAAAAATAATTACACAGGGAAAGAAAAATTTGGAGGTAGAAGGATGTACTAGTGTCATTTTCTTTGTAGTGAAGTTTATAACTTAGCTGTCTAAAAGCAATACATCATGAAATGGGATTTAGTTACATTACTAAAACTTATGAAGACAACCAGCAGAAGATCCAAAAATAGTAATCAAGCTAACAAAAATTGGGAGGAGGAAAGGAAAGAAAAAGTAGATAGCAATATATATGTAAGTGAATAGAACCCTCAGCCCTCATATCCAGGAAATAATAGCTTTTGCAGCCCATTACCCGGAGTGAGGTATCACAAGTTTGGAAGAATGGGCTCCACATGTACTCGCCATCAAATTGGCACTGACTGATCAACACTACGGTGCTCACGCGGTAGTAATAGGGATTCAGGGGGCGGGGGGTAAACTCGCAATGTGGTGAGCATTGTAGAAGGGAAGGGCATGCCTCTAATCCTCACTTGGGAGAGGCAAAAACATAAAATGTAACAAAAATTTTGTACCCTCATAATATCCTGAAATAAAAAAAAATATATAGGGACCTACATATATTATATAAAGTTAGAACAATAATTACTAGTAAAACTGAAAGGAGAGAGTGGTGACGGTGACTGTCGTAAGAAAGAGGAGTTGGTGATGAAGTGGAGGATGATTTTACTTTTTATTTTTGTTCCTTTGTACTGTTTGAATATTTTAAAACTCTATGCATGCATTAATTCTATATTTAAACAAAGGAAAATTTATTCTATTTGAATATCTACAACATGTAGATAAAAATCTGGATGAGGTTTGACTAGATACTGGCATATACTGAAAATCATACTGAGAAAAGAAAGAGAAGACTTTTAAGCATCAAGTTTTATTTATCATTTTATTTACAAAATGAAGTAGCATGAGCCAAGAGAAAGAAATGAACTCCCTCAAGAATACATTACTGTGCTGACCATCAAACTCAGATTAATATTATGTTCAAGAATTCAATTAATTTTTTTTATGTTAGCCAACATTGTCCCAACTTTGAATCATTGTGAATATCAAAATTTGAAGCTCTTGCACAATTATACCACCTTCTCAACAAATGGTCTCAAAAGGAGACCTGAATTTGACCTCCTTCTCTATCCCTTTTTTCTTTTCGGTTACTGAGCTGTAAAATGGTATAATATCAATGCCTACTTTATTAAGCAAGGTATTTCCAAGAATTTGTGAATGACAAAGTCTTAGATCAATGTTATTAACACTGTGTTTATGCTCATCTGCCACAGTAGAGGGAAGAGCCATTTGGATGGGTTTACATACAAGTAAATATGTTTTGTTGTCTCTCACAAAGCCTGTCAAAGTGACTTGGATAGAAATTCCAGGCCCCTGTGACCTGTCAGGCCTTTGAATCAGACTGTTTCTGCGACCAAACATGGTCCTCTCAAGGGGTATTTTTTCCATTTGCTCACTGACCAAGCCGAGGTGCTGAACGGGGACAGATGCATGCCCCAGACTTAGCTTTTCTTTCTCTCCCACCCACCCCACCTCTCTTTGTTCTTTCTTTCCTTTCTTTCTTTTCCTTGTTCTTCACTCTCCTCCTCTTCCTTCTTCCTCTACTACACAGATCAGCCTCAACAGAGAACTCAGCTTTTTAAACCTGTTTTGTACTGAGTTTAGTACCTTTCTAGCTTTGGCTTTCTCGGCCCACTGCACTACTCACTCAGACCCCTGCATGTGCAGATGAGCAGCGCATCAGTCTCCCCAGAACCATGCACCTCACCACCTCCCTGAGCTTGGTCGCATGGTGTACTCTGCCTGTACCACCTTCCGCTCCAGCCACGCCCATTGCCACAAGCTCAAATCCTACCCCAACATCAAGCCTCAGCTCATTGATCAACTTCCTCTGTTTTCCTTCCTTGATCTCCCCAAATCTAAGCAATCACCCACTCCTTGACTTGCTATAGCTTTTTATCTAGTCCTGTCTGCAGCGTAAGCCTCTATATCCCTCATATTGGAGTTATTTATGCACCTGCCTCAGTACCTTACCATTCGGGGGATACATGTCAGTGGTCTCTGTGCTCTTTTGGTGCATAAGCCCTGGAACATAATAAGTGCTCAACAAATATCTCTTGATTTCTGTTGATCTGCCAAGGTTGACATAGCTAATGAACGGTAAAGTCAGAATTGGAACCCAGGTTTTTGACTGCTGCTTCAGTGTCCCCTCCATTATCACATGGTCTCACACATTTCACCACACATTTAAGGAGCTGCACTGAGCATTTTGAGCTATGACAGGGAACTGAGGGAACGGTCATGACCCATCCCAGCTTGATATCAATTCAAGCTGACAAGGTGAAGCATAGGTATGAAAGTGTCCTTGGATGAAACAAACATCAGGATTTGCCATTTTGATATTTCATACATAGAGAAAACATGTCAGAACCCATTAGGCACCTTCAACATTTTTTAAAGAAAGGACAGAAGATGTTTGGTGAAGTGTGATGGCTGCTTCCTACTTTTCGAATCTATTGTGCTCAGGTGAAGGGAATAAACTGCTGTCCAAAAGTGGTTTGCACTAGAAAAAGCACACAAAGCATTAGACTTGCCGTGTATACTTTCTGAGGCCACCACGTGGTGATCTAAGAGGTTAAAAACTAAAAGGCTAAATTATTTAATAAACCTGTCTTCCAGGGACCAGATTAAAAGAATAAGAGCAAAATTTTCCTTTATTATAAGTAATCATTATTTAACCAAGAGATTTCTGCACCATGTTGATCCTTTCAAAAAGTTGAAACCATAATCCCTATCTAAATTATCATTGAGTTCTCTTTAGTGTTTCATTCTGGGCAAGTAATGAGTAACAATCCATCAATGCAAATGTGTGACCCACCGAAGAGACTTCAGATGAATTTATGTGTTTCCTTTTATATCCCAGGTCAATGTAAACATCTATAGCAATTGTACATGAACGTGAAATGTTCCCAAACTTTGATCATCTGAATCTCCACTCTTCCACAATGTCCAAACAAGCGCGTATCCCAGTTGCCTGTCTTCTGCATTGTACACTACCCACTTACATGACACCTCTGTTACCCAATATATTTCAAGTACCTTGTTCTAGTTGGAAAATCAAGGCTTGAAGGAATACACTGTCTGAAATACACATTGATTTGCACAGTACAATGACAAAAAAATCTTTTATCTAAGACTTCTTAAGAAAAATAAGTCCAAGTCCTTGATATGAAAGCAATTCTGAGTCTTTATATTGAGACACTTAAAATCACATCACTCATCTAGAGATTTGGAGCACTTTATACTTGAGGGATATAGCCACAGGAATATACTTTAAATTGCTGCTGCAAGTATAATAAAACACTTGTGGTGTTTTTCTCACTCACTCCTCCTTGTTTATTCAACTAGGAGACCTTCCCTCTTTTTTACATGTAATCTCACCCTCTTTGAAAATGAGTATCTCACCCTCTTTGAAAATGAGTATCTCTTTCATAGTGTTACTGCTACAAGTAATGTAATGTTTATTGGAAAGTATAAATATTCTCAAAGCAAGGATGAGAAGCAAAGTCCTATCTGGCCATTGTAGTAGGTTGAACAGTATCACCCAAAAAAGATGTGTCTAAGTCCTAAACCTCAGTATCTGTGAAAGTGACCTTATTTGGAAGCAGGATGTTTGCAGATATAATTGAGTTAAAGACCTTAGGATGATATTATCCTGGATTTAGAGCCGGGCATAAATATAATAATTGGTGGCCTTACAAGAGAAAGAGAAAGATTTGAGACACACCAACACAGAAGAAAAGGCAATGTGAAGATGGATACAGAGATGCAACTACAAGCCAAGGAATGCCAAGGATTGCCACAAACAGCAGAAGCTAGGAGAGAGGAAAGGATATTTCTACCTCAGAGCCTCCAAAAGAAACCAACTCTGTGAATATTTTGATTTCGAACTTCTGGCCCCCAGAACTGTGAGAGAATGCATTTGTGGTAGTTCTTTTATGATCTAGGAAACAGACACGGTGATGGGTACTCCTAAACAGAAATTATTGGTTCAGCAGAAATACATGTGCATGCATATGTGTGTGTGCACATCTATTAATATAAAGTTGGATCATTTCTGTGGTCACAAAGTCTCCTACTCCATTATGGGAATGGTTGATGAGAGGAGTAGTCAATAAATATTTGTTCCATGAATGAATAAATTACTGTATCAGAAAACTAGCAGTACATGGGCTATATAGATATAGATCAGCTACAGCTATAGGTAGATGTAGATCAGCTACAAATTGTCCTGAGGTTGGAAGAAGTAAAAAGATTGCTCCATCACTTTTTTCCCAATCTCTATTGGCTCGTTGAAAGAAATCTCTTTTTATCTCTGAACTCCCACAGTTCCACTGTGTGCCTTCTATTATAGTCAATACTGCATATAAGATCTCTCTCATGTTAAGCCAAGCAAGTGGAAGGCAATTCTGTATAGTGGCAAGTGGCTGCATTTAAAATTAGGGGACATAAGCTGGGCACAGTGGCTCATGTCTGTAATCCTAGCACTCTGGGAAGCCAAGATGGGAAAACTGCTTGAGCGCAGGAGTTTGAGACCTGCCTGAGCAACAGTGAGACCCTGTCTCTAATTAAATATAGAAAAATTAGTCTCTACTAAAAATAGGAAAATTAGCTGGGTGTGGTGGCGCATACATGCAGTCCTAGCTCTACTTGGAAGGCTGAGGCAGGAGGATCGCTCCCAGGAGTCTGAGGTTGCTGTGAGCTACGATGATGCCATTGCATTCCACCCAGGGCAACAGAGCAAAACTCTGTCTCGAAAATAAAATAAAATAAAATAATAAAATAAAATAAAATTAGGGGACAGAAGCTTTCTTCCCACTATGGCCCAGAGCAAATTATATCCTTTCTGTGCCTCAGGCTCTTCTGTAAAACAGGAATAAAAATCCCTGCCAGACATCCCTCACAATCTTTCTGAGAGTTGCAAATAAAATAACTGGAGTGGAAGTATAGCCAGGAAGAGCATGCAACAGAACGAGTATAAACCAGAAAAAGCAGCTCACATTAAAAACAAACAAAGACTTGTTTGTCTCTGCAACCCTCAAAACACATCCAGAGTCCTGCAAATAAAGGGTCTCAGTAAATGTCTGTGGCATGAACAAGGAGTGCCCAAGTGAAGTGCTCTCCCCACTCAGATTGGAACCACAAGCTTAAGGGCAGAGCTTCTTAAAGAATCTTGAAAACAAACAAATGAGCCAACTAGACAACTGGACTGTTTCTAACTCTGCAAAGGCACCTTGGGGAATAATATAACCCAGAACTTGTATTTGCAAAGGGGCTTGAACAGCTCTGGACAGCCTCATCCCTGTGCAAATGGAGTCCCCAGGGCCATGGTCAGCCAGGCCAGGAGGCCAAGAGATCTTCTTCTCTGGGTTTCAGATTCTAAAAACATGTTAGCACATCACATTTGGCATTTTCTCATTTTATAGAATCATAATGAGGCACTTTATTTCTTATTTTTGGGTAACTGCTAATGGGATTCTGAGTTAATGTGGAATTTGTGACTTTTTGTTTCTCCCACCAAAGTTCTATTCTTACCCTGTTTCAGGCTCTGCCAAAGAGTCTTTTTCTTAACAACATTATGATTCGGTTGATTTATGCAACATCTAGATAGTGCTTCTCTAGTTGTCAGGCAAACTTAGGAAATTTCATGGCATTTCTGACAAAACAGAACCTTATGGGGTTCTTCTTCAGGAGTTCTTAAGCAGGAATCCAGGGACCCCCAGGGTCTGTGGGTTTCAAGAACGTTACAAACCTTCCAAATTGTTTGCACATTGGCACGTGTAGGTGTATTGTGTGGGGGAGGAGATCACTTCCAGCAGATTAAAAACAGGTTAAGAATCAGTGCTTCACTTCAACTTTCTCTTTTAAAATATGTTCATAGTATGTTTACCGCATGCCAAGCCTTCGGTAGCTGCTTTACCGACATTACCTCATTTACTCTTCACCACAGCCTTCCAGTTTAAGTATTTTTACTACCACTCGGAATGAAGCAATTGAGTAATTGGCTTAGTTTGGTTTAACTTGGCCAAGGTCACTCTGTTAGTGAGATAGGTCAGGATTACAGTTTGCTAAAGTCCAAAGAGTACTTACATCTTCCACTGCACACTAGCAATTTTTACGAACATGTTTTCCTCTAAACCTCCTGTGATGTTATGTATCACAGGGAACACCCCTCCCAGAGCCGCTGATTTCTAGATGGAATTGGGGTTCACCACTCGGTCTCGGTGTGCGTGCCGTGAGCTGGGTCAGGGTTCTGCCTTCTTGTGTGGCCACAGGACGCTAACACCGGGATGGCGCCCTGAGCGGGAGAGGAAAGAGCAGGACAGACACGTGGCGTGGTCCGACTGCGGCTCTGTGGAGCAGTACCAGAACTGACCACTGGTCCGATCCCCAGGAAGCAGAAGTGACTTGCCTAAAACATTAATTGGACTAGAAATAAAGTAAAGGAAGTTGTAAAGACCGGGAAGTGGGACACTTCTAATCTAGATTCTGCCTGCTGGGTGACTTCAGAAAAGTCTCCTCATCTGTTCCTCATTTTCTCATCTGAAAAATGAGGAGATTGAATCATATGCTTTCAAAGTCACCTTCCACCTCACTATAACGGAGTCCCTTACACAAGCTTTCTTTTTTGATACATTCTGGTCATGTATTGCAAAAATATGAAGTGTTAGACTAATAAATCAAATCTCACATAGTTTTCAAGGTCACAAACAGAGTCTGGGAGGACATTCTTGTTTATAAATCATCTCTTTTTTTAAAAAATAAAAAGAAACATAGGAAGTTAATAGAAGTCATTATTGGTGAAATCATCAGGAAAAATAGCAGGACGTGATCCAGGGTAGGTAATTTAAGATGATGGATTATCAAAGAGCTTGTCTCCTGTCAGTTCAAAAAGCTTTCTGACAGCTCGCTTTCCATTTCCAAAGCTTCACACTCAAATAGTTCTTCACAAAAACAACTGAGGTAGACAAACTAATATAACAGCATCATGAAGCCCAGTACCACCACGCCCTCTCTGGTCTCTCAAGTTCATCTAACATTGCTATGAAGAAAAGCAACGGCCATTTAGCCAGTGCGTGCAACGTGCCGAGCGCTACAAAAGGCATTTAACATACGCCATCTCACATAACACTCTCAACAACATTGTAAGAAAGTTTTTAAGATTCCCATTTTATTCATGAGAAAACTGACACTCAGAGAAGTTAAATGGGTCAGAGTTATCAAATACTGAAACTTGAATTAGAAAATGTGACTGCAGCCTCCAAGTTCACCAGGCACTAGAAGGAGGTAAAGTTCAGACTTGCATCTTCAGATCAAGGATAATCTTTTTATTCATTTGTTGACCTTTCACCATCCCTTAGTGTTATGGGTTGAATTATGTCCCCCCAAAGTTCATATGTTGCGATCCTAACCCTCAGAATCTCAGGATGTGCCCTTACTTGGAGAGAGGACCTTTAACAAAGATAATCAAGTTAAAATGAGATCAGTAGGGTAGACCCTAATCCAATATGAGTGATGTCGTTGCAGACAGGGAAATATGAGGAAAGGAACAGACAAGTATACAGGGAGAATGCCACGTGAAGATAAAAGCAGAGCTCAGGGTGATACTTCTGCAAGCTCAGGAACACCAGAGGTTCCCAGCAAGCCACCAGAAGCTGGGTAAGAGGAATGGACCACATTCTTGGTCACAGCCCTCAAAAGGAATCAACTCTGCCAATGCCTTGATTTCAAATTTCCAGCCTCTGGAACTGTGAGATAATAAATTTCTGTTATTTAAGCCACCCAGTTTGTGGTACTTCGTAATGGCAAGCTTAGCAAACTAATACACCCAGTAAGGTGAATATCGAAAGCAAGTACTGGTTTCATAAGTACAGACAGTCACAGCCATGGCAGTCCCTCACATTCAGTGCAAAGCTCTTCCCCTCCATTTGATCTTCAGGCACTCGTCACAGCCCCAAGAGGGAGTGGAAAATGACAGCTATTATTTTTCCCACTTGCCAAATAAGTAAATGGAGGCCTAAAAATTAGCTTGGCCTCCTCCATCATCCTAGTAACCAAGTAGCAGAATCAAAACTTGAACCCAAGGACTTCTGCTTCTGGGTCCGGCGTGAATTTCCCTGCACAATACTAACCGCTGGGGGCAATGTGAAGGGACACTGTGCTGGGCCATGTTCCCTGAAACATCAGTATCACTGTCCATCTTTCCACCTTTATAGCTTCCATCATTATAACTTGAAGGATTTTCAGGGCTGTGAGCATTCGCTGAAGAAGTGGAGCATAGAGAAACTTCAATGACTGTCTCATTTTCTGGAGGACTCCCCTACAGGAAGGCCTTTTAGTGATGGAAGCTTATATTTTGGTCTGACCAAGGAAGACGTTAAAAAGAGTTAGCCCAAAGCAGACACTGTCAATGCAATATACATTCATTGACTTCCTGCCATGCCCCTAGTACTGTGCTGGGCCCTTAGAAGATGAAAGTGACTAAGATACAGCCCTTACCCTCAATCGCTCACAACCAGGGAGAGACAGACATATAAACATAGAATTTCCTAGAGGAGCACTTAGCCCAGGCTGATGATTTGGAGATCTCCTCTGGGAAAAGCTGGTGGCTGAGCAGAGTACCCACCTTAGCTCTTTTGAGTCCCCTATAAATCACATGGGTCCTCAGAAGAACGTAACCTTCCAGAATACCTCAGAAAGTTTATCACCTGACATGCTGACTGAAAAAGGAAGTCAGATATCTGCCTTTCAAATTTTTAAACTTCTTTTCTCTTTCCAAAAATAGTTCTTCTTCCTACCCCACTGATGACAGGGAATTTCTTATATCCTATCAAACTTTTCAATACTGTTCTATGCACTGAATAGTCTATATTCTTGAGCACTTCCCATGTGCCAAGTACTTTGTTAAGTACTTTCCGTATTTGACCTTAATTAATTTCCATTTTATAGATGAGTAAATTTTAAATGGTTAATTAATTTATCCATGGTAACAAGTGGCAGAGAATGACAGCTCTCTGGCCAACATCCACTCTACTCTCTTCCTTTCTAAGAGATCCCAGTTTTATTTGGGGTAGTAAAACCCTCAGCTAAAAATTACATTTTCCGGCCTCCTTTACAACTACAGTAGACAGGGGTTACCTGTCATAGTCACTTGGAGAGGATTGGTCTGAAGAAGCTTTTTAAAAGAATCTGAATCAGAGCGCACATGCTATTATGCCTCTTGCTCTTCTCCATCCTTCCTGATTAGAACAAGAATGTGATGGCTGGTTCTCCTGCAGCCATCCTGAAACCATGATATGTCACATATACACAAAGGATGGCTGTGCAGCACAGAGGGACCTAGAGTCATCATCGATGTTTATGGGTGATGTGCCAGCAATGGACTGATCACCTCTCGATTTTTCATTGCTAGATTAAAAAATAGATCTCTGTATGTTATTTATGTCACTTTTTTCCCTCTCATCTGCAATTGAAATCATACCCTAAATAAAACACATGAAACTGGTCTGTGGTCAAATATTTCTTGAAGGCATCTTCCTATCTCCAAAATTCATAACTATCAGGTCTCTCCTTGAGGATCTGGGAGTGAGGAGAGGGAAAGTATTTTCATAGTGCAGAACTAATGTAGAATAAACTGGAAACAGGCTGGAGAAGTGTCAAGAATGAGTCTGAGGACAAAAAGCTGTGCTGGGAGACCCTCACCCAGGACTCCACCCTGGTTTGATCACTGAACGTTGGTTATCTTGAGCAAGTTACATCTTTTCCTGGGCTTCAGTTTTTTCATCTTTACAATGAGAAGTTTGAGCTAAATATCTCCATGGTTCCAACACAGAGAGACAACGAATCTGTAAACCCCATGAAGGAAGTAGCTTTGCATTTTCAATGATTAAAAATAAGGTTCCTAGAAAGTCTCTCCCTGGAGTCCTTCATGTTCAATCAGAGACTGAGACTGCTCCCACTCTCTTGCCCCTGCTTACACTCCCATTGTAACCAGGAGGTGCACATGAAGTCCTCCCTGTGTGCACAAAGCCCTCCCCACTCCCATTCTGTCTTCACCATTTGTCCCCCACATACACTAGAGTCCAACCAAATTTGGCAGGTAAGACAATTCCACTCACACGAGACTGTAAAATAGCATTTTCTATCTGAGGAGTTCAAAGAACTTCACAAAATTACATTTTATTTCTCAAATGTTTCAAGAAATTTACAGCTATTTCTCTTTCATATATAGAAATTTATTTCCAGTAGGCACACTGAGACTTTTGAGCTCTGATTTCTGTTTATGGAATGAGGCTTATATGAGACAGCTTACAAAAATACAAAAGTATAAAACAACTGTTGACCATATTGCATGAAAAAAAACAAAAACAAAAACAAAAAGCCAGAGATCTTCAGATCAGCACAGTTATTGTGTGACACATGATCTTACACTGTTGCCAGAAAAAGACACAAATTTGGTTCTTAACTTCGTAGCTGCTAAGACAAACACACAGTCATAGTTTCAGAGACATTGACTTTCTAAAGGTCATACAGCCACCCAGGAAATCTGTAGCCAAGTCAATCAGGAAATTTAGGGTCAAAGTATCAACACTTGGACCCCTTCCTGGGACTAAACTCTACCCCCAGTGAGCCTGCTGACAACCCCTTATAGGCAGTGCAGCCAGGATGCTGAGGGACAAGACTCTCCTGAGGCCTGGAAAGCAGAGTTGTTCACCCAGTGAACATCAAGCGGTTCAAGCCATCAGGGCTGGAGAATGTTTTCAGAACTTGTGCCTCTGCCAGTGTGGGCAACCACTGCAGCAGCATCGAGAATGGGGCAGAAGGATGGCTAGCAGAAATGCTTCAATAAAGAGTGTCACAGAGAGGAGAGCTATTAGTGCTACGCAGGCATTGTCTCAGGGAGGGAAAACCGTTAGAGTCTAGACGTAGGCCTTTTGTGGACGGACAGCCTGAGTCCACTACCACTGGGCTTGTGGGCTCCCTCTTACCCTGAATCCATTCTCAGCAAGCAATCTTCTGATTAAGGTTGAGCTTCCCAGGAAGGCTTTCCTATGGGAAGAGGAAGTTCTGTCATACAGATTTATTGGTCTGTTCTTTTTAGCCATTGTCCCTTCACAGGGAATCTATAGTGTTATCATCAAGGTTATGAGCTTGGCTAGCACGAGTCTCATCTGGGAGAATACACACTCTGAATGTTAATAAAATCAGGCCAAAGCCTCCATAACTGAGGGCTAGACACCAGACCATGGCCAATTCTAAGGGAAGCGACTCGTTCTTTCAGGACTTCTGAAAGTTATCCAGCCAGTGGTTTCCCTGGAGGCCCCTCTCCCTCTGTCTGTGCTCACACTTGCACAGGCATAAGCACTGAGGAGGGCTCAAGCCCACACCAGCCCTTGGCTTTATTGCCTGGCGTCTTCTCTCCCCTGTATGGGTAACCCCATAGACTACCTTGAGGTAGTTCGCCACCAGTGATATGTTGCTTCTAGAAACTTGTGCCTGTCTCAGACCCTGCACATTGAAGTAAAAAATCATTACATCCCAAACAGCCAAATTGCTAGTACTTTACATTTACAATGCACATTACCCACAGGCAAATTTGAAAATTATAGCTCTTCTCGGGTGTTTTATACTAGATTTCAAACAGCCCAGCCCAGCGTGAAACCACAGGGAACTGAAATGAGAATGGAGGCGGAAAGTGGAGAAGGATCAACTTTATCTTCTGATTAGTTGAGATGAAGAATGATTTGAGAGACACAAATGGAATGACAATAACATGGTTCATTGGCCTGATCATCTGTTGTTCATAAACAGATAACGGTGCCCCCGGAAGTTTGTATGGCTGAAGTCTGCTTGTGATGACCACACAGAACTGGCAGAGTTGTTTTACTGTGGGGCTTCCAACACCAATTTTATTAAAATAAAATAATGTAAAATGCCAAAAATGAATAATAAGAAGAAATAACTCGCAGCATATTCAGTTGTAAGCCAGTATTGGAAAGGAGAGAGAACAACACAGTTACTGACCCTTCAGAGTTTGGTTTAGAAGGAATCTCCTTCAGAGGACTTTGCTGACCCCCAATCAGGAAGCCACCTCTAAATTCTTTAACATCTTTGAGTCATCCTCCTGGCACTTACCTCATCTCCCTTACTTTGTGGTTATTCACCTGGGTATCTCCCCTTCCCCGGCGGGAGGTAAATCTTTGAGGGAGGGGCTGGGTCGCTTCCATCTATTTCCCTCGCAGTGGTGGCTTTCTGTCATTCACGTCGCAGGAGCTCAGGACAAGTGGAGAAGGAAGACGCAGGAGCAGCTGTGCTGTCCTGGGATTCCCATGTATGTAAAGCACCTTACAGTGTCCAAAATAGCGTCACGGATCTGACTTGTGGGATCCTTCTTACCAAAAGCCCTGGGAGGTTTACTAGGACTAGTACCCTTTGCTTTATATAAAGATGTTTTTATCTTTTACAGACATCATTTTCATTGATCTTGTCTAAAATGGGGATTATGATAGTCCCTACCTCATAAAGTTGCTACAAAGACTAAATGGGATGAAAATAATTTATGTATGTAAAAGCACTCACAATAGAGCCTGGTAGATAGAAAAGGCTATATATGTTTGCTACTGTTACTTTTTATCATTACTATAATATCTTATTTACTCTGGAATCAAAAGGTTAGGACTGAAGTTTTATGCTTCCAAGCCAAGGGTCCCTTTCGACACTTAAAGGACTCTGAGCTAGCATGAACCAGCTTCTGTCCGAGCTGCTTTCTGCTGTGGCCTTTCCTGCCCTCATCTGTGTCATAGTCATTGGAAATGGATCTTCTCCAAGAGCACTATCTGCTATGACCATCTATGGCTGCTTCCATAAAGATGTATTTCCTCACCATCCTGAGCAGCTACTCTGTCTTCTCCAGGGTTCGTCTCCTCCTTCCCAGAGGAGAGCAAATGTTGTCTGCTTCTGAGACCCACAGCCATTCCGAATTTGCCTAAATAGCCATTTGCTCTCCACCTGGAGCTGAGTCAGGTAATGTACCAAAGGGCAGAAATGTCAATGCACACCTTCTACCAAAAGGCACATTTGGCAAATGAAGACAGACAGGCAGACAGCAGCAGGAGGCAGCCCTGGGCACAGTCCCAGTGCCGATGCCAGGTCAGCCGGCCCAGCTCCAGAGGAGGAAGAGCATAGCTGAAGGTCATCAGGCATGGTTCCCAGATCAGCACCAGAGCTGCTGGGTTGCTGGCTGTGCTGTGAATCCTTCCTCTAGTTATGACAAGGTAAAAAAAAAAAAAGTAAAAAGTTAAACCACTAAACAAAAGGCAAACACCATGCCCCAGGGATCTGAACACAGACACTAGCTGCTGGATTTATTCTAGCACAGTAGAACACTTTCTCCATTCTCACGCCTAGTTATACTCCTTGTCAAGGTGTATCTGGATGCCATGTCCCACCAGATCCCTCTCTGACACCTCCGAGCAAAAAGAACATCTCTTTGCCATATAAAGAAACTCCCACATTTTCTCTGTCTTCTTTCAGGACATTTAGCTCTTTCTGCCTTGTTAAAAGTTGTTAATCTACATATCTTGGCTTGCTGACCACAAACTACACTCTATTATGCAGAATTACCTTAACTCTTGGGTGCCAAGGAAGCTCCCTCTACCTGCCTCTTCTGTGGCATTTACCTTGTTTTCTCTTGGTTATTTTCTTGTATGTCCGTCCCCTGCTCCCTCCTCTCATCACCATTTCTGAGTTCCACAGTACAGAGAAGGTGTTTTTCTATCCTTGTATGCCCAATGCCTCATGCAGTGTTAGTAATTATTGACTGAATTTCATGAGATCAGACAATGAGGTTTAGTCATCTCAAAATGTACCTGGCACATAGGAATTTATGTATTATTTGTTAAGCGAATGGAAATTCTGAACCCGTGGCTATTTCTAAGGAAGTAAAGCTTCATTATTTTTCAAATTTACATTATATAATCTTGGATAGTAGTGAATATCAAGGAGTACAAGGTGTGAGTGGGAAGAGTGGAAAAGTTGTGATTCCTGATAGTCATGTTTATGAAATCCTGTTAACTTTGCAAAATGATCAGTCCTTAAAGTTTGTAAGTCTTAGACTGGGAAGTGGACTTAAAGCCATGTATCTAGTTTAACTCATACTTGATTCTTGAACATTCAGTTTATGTGTGATCCCATTAGGGATAAGGAAAACACTAGTTCCTTAAGCAACACACTCAACTTTTAGGCACTTGCATTAGAAAGTGCATTCTGTATTACTCAGGCATTAGAGACAATGAGTAAGAGGACTGTGTGGCCCAAAGGAGCATGTTTTATACAAGGGCAAGTAAAACAAAGTAAAAGCAAGGTACAAGAGCCAACATAGACATCATGAACACACCCATGAAAAATATGCATGGGAGGAAAAAAGTGAAAGAAAATACATCAAAATTATAATTCATTCATTCACTCCTATTCCAAATAGCATTAAGGCCTTACTATGTGGTAGGCTCTGTTTGAGGTACTATGGATATTGCGTGAACAAGATAGATGAGCCCTCATGGTTGAGTGATGATGGATTTGGGGTGAATTTTGTTTATTATCTCTATATTCCACATTTTGGGGCCTATATTTATATTGATAATTAAAATATTATAAGGCTTAAGAAGTCCTTTCTATGCTGGCATGGATACAGAGAAATAGGAATGCCTCTACACTGTTGGGTAGGACTGCAAAGTAGTATAACCGCAAAGATTCCTTTGAAGATTCCTCAAAGAAATAAATGCAGACTTACCATTTGATCCAGCAATTTCACTACTGGGTATCCACCCAAAGGAAAAGAAGTCGTCTTATCAAAGAGTCATCTGCACTTAAATGTTTATCACAACACAATTCACAATTGCAAAGACGTGGAATCAACTTAAGTGCCCATCAATTAGTGAGTGGATAAAGAAAATGTGATACACACACACACACACACACACACGCACACACACACACCATGGAGTACTACTCAGCTATAAAAAAGAATGAAATAATGTCTTTTGCAGCAACTTGGATGGAACCAGAGACCCTTATCCTAAGTGAAGTATCTCAGAAATAGAAAAACAAAACCATGCATATATACTTTGTAATAATTGAAAGCTAAATTATGGGTACGCATGGGCACAAAGAGATGTAAAAGACATTGGAAACCAAGAAAGGGGGAGGTCAAGAGGGGGTGAAGGGTAAAAATGTACCTATTGGGTACAGTAAATACCAGTCTGGTGATAAGCACAGTAAAAGCCCCAACTCAAGCCTTATACAATATATACATGTAACGAAACATCTGTACTCCTTTAATATTCTGAAATTTAAAAAAGAAGCCCTTTCTTATACTGAAAACATATTTAAAAAATCTTTTATTTTTTGATTATTGGAAATTTTAGAAAATGTATGATACCAATATTTCTTCTCATGAAGAAGATGCTGAGTTTCTTCTATTAAGGAAGACATTATCAATTGTGCCAAGGTGAGTGTGACATGTTTGCAAGGAACTTACAACTAGGCAATGTTTTCTGCTGATCTCAAAGAACAGAACAGCCACACAACTCTCGAGTTGGAAAGGACTTTCCAGTATATTTATTCAGATTTCCTCAATTAAGAGCAGAGCTAGACCAAAAAATCATAGGATAATGCTATAATAAAACCTCAGGGTTGGAGAAAACCTTAAAGTTGAACCCTCCACTCAGTGTCCCTGGATGTTCATCTGACATCATTTTGAAGTCATTTAAGGACAAACCGTTGCAGGTATTTGATAAAATTATTTCAAAAGAGAAGTTTAGCTCATTAAACGTTTTATGAATAGTCCGTGGTGGGCAGTTCTACAGCTCAAATGGCTCTTCCTTCAATGTTTGGTTGCCTTCTCAAGGAACTGGGCTGGGATGTGCGAGAGCATCTGCCTCCATCAGTTATGAGAAGTGGCCCACAAGCATTGCTCCAGGTTTATGTCCTCCCTGCGGTATGGCTTTGAATGATAAGCAGCATCTCCTACATAAAATACCTACAAGAAGACAATTGCCTATTAAGCTGGGGCCACTTTAGGAGGGGTGACAGCACGGAATTTGAGGAAGAAGTCTGATGATATAAACTGAAGCTGCCTCAGTTGAAATTCCCTGAAAATCAATAAAAAGACTACCCAAATTTTAAATTCACCAGTAATGGAGTTTATCTAAATATCATTAATGGCCTATCCTGACAGCCTCAAAATTGAATTTTTCTTGGGCTCACCAGAGTGACTAAGACCTCTCAAGGTAGCTGGCTGCTTTCAAAAGCCTTAAAGCCTGTGTTCTCACAGCAGCTTTGTGTCAGAACCAGTAGCGTTCTTTGGCAGAGAGAGCTTTGACGGAGATAAAATGGGTTATCCGGAGAGAGGCATCTTTTTCTCTGGTCTGATGAGATTAGTAACATTATCTTCATTCACAAAGGATTGCTTACTGACAACCAGAGTCCATCTCAGAGCCTTGCTGCAAACTTCACAAAATTTCTACCACATTAGGCTCATGCCTCTCTCTCCCTATCGCACCACAGTGTGTGGGGGTGGCTGCGGAAGGTCGCAGGGCTTCTTAGCAAATATGCTTGTCACTGACAGGGGGCAGCAAAACTCAAGGGCTCATTTGTTAAGATTTGCTTGAAATGTGCTCCTTTTCAATGTGGAGTGATTTTTTTTTAAATTTTTTATCCTGTGTCAGTTTCTTGCCTCAACTGCTTTATTAAGAATTGATTAATATAATAATTCACTCATGCTTGCATAGGAAAACTCTCAGCCTGCTTGGAAATTAAGTAACTATTTCCTGTGATGGCATTTCCTTTGAAATGAAGGTTCCTGAAATGGATGTTCCTGGGAGGGTTGTAACTTGCAAGAGTAGAGGAGAGTGTTAATTGCCCTTTAGCTATTTATAATAACAGTGTTACTACAGCTGAACACATCGTCCATAAAAGCAATGAGGAACAGCCATAAATGGTGCCTATTCTTTGTGAGGAAGGTCTAGAGAGAATCAAGGTGCAAAAGATCAAATGTATTTCACAGAAGCCAGGATGAATGGTCTTTTTGCTCAGATTCTCTCTGAAATTGATCTGTACTGTGAAGACGGGAGAACACCTAACACTTGAAATAAATCAATTATTAAGGCAAATTGTTTTGCTGTTTGTTCCTGGATCAAGTTTTTAGCCTCTTTCTTACTCTCCTAGATTCAAGTATAAAAGAATCTCTTTTTTCTGACCCAGCAAGGAGTGAGCATGAGCACCATGTAAGAGAGAAAATGCACTGGTTCAATTCTGAGCCATGACCCAAGCTGGTTAGGACATTTAATGCTCTGTGCCTCAATTTCCCCACCTGTGAAAAGGGATTCTCATTCCTGGCATGCCCACCTAATTGTGTTATTGTGAAGATCAAATAAACTAATCTATACAAAAAATTGATGTAAATTATAAAGTGTTCCTATAGTGCTAGAATCATATCTTGGTTGCATCACTTTGATCATAATTTATCTGCATACATATCTGTCTCCCTAATGGATTGTGAGGGCTGAGCTCATCAGTTCCCATGCAGAATTAACAGGACATTTCTATTAGACTGTTTAAAAGGCTTGAGTCTACATAACACCAAATGCACAAAGGAGGGAAAAATCAATACTCAGTTTCATATCACGAAGAACAAACATGCAAATATTTTGTTGCATGATATCACATTTTTAACAGCAGGCAAATATTTGCCATGTAGTCACTGATGTTAGCAGGATTGTCAGCCTTGGGTCTACTTGGAATTAATGAGGAAACTTGTGCACACACACGCACATACATACAGCCTATCCCAGGGTACAGTGTTAAAAAAAAAAGCAGAACAGAAAGAGGAGAGAGAGAGACTATGCATGTGTTAAAGGTTAAACAAACCAAGAGAAAAATGAAGCAGAGAGTTCAACATAGTAAGAATAAGAAGAAGATTGTTGTTGTTTTTGTCATTGTTACAATAAATAGATCAGAAAAGCAGAGAGAAGTAAAAAATGTGAGTAACAAAACAAGAAAATTTAGGATAATGCTAGGAATCACAAAGCATCCTCTAATGTCCTATATAATCAGATATGGGTGCCAATGTCCTGTGTATTAGTCTGTAGCTTTCTGATATGCCAAGGTTCAGAGAATTATGCCACAGTAACACAATCCACAGATACAGAATCGTAATCTATAAGGCAAACACAAACCAGCTCTCTGAAGCAACAAACATGTCCCTATATTAAGACTTGGAAACCTTTATCCTCTGGGCCCTCATTAAGGGCATATTATTGTGGTCAGTATCTGTACACCTCTAATAAATAAAATTCTTTGGCTGTATCATGCCAATGTCAGTAAAAATAATTTTATGTGTGGCCAAAACCATGCTTTCTATCAGAAGCTCTGGAGTACTGGTCCTCAGCTTACTCCCCAAAGCATTTACTAGCTGTGACACTTTGGACAGACTACATGATCATTTTTAGTTTGAGTTTTCACATCTGAGAAAGAGGAGTAATACTATTTACTCTGATAGAGTTTCTAGGGGCAAAAATCGAAGACAGAGTACCTGGCTCATAGTAGGTTCTCAGTAAATGCAGCCTGCCTTCCCACTGTGTAAATGCCCAGGAAATATGAAGAGAACCCGTGTAGTCTTAGTCATAAATGAGAGGTTACGTTAGAGGGTGACTTTCTTTGATCCAAACCCTGAGTGTGCAGTGAGCAAATCTTTTATGAATCAAACACTTAACCAAAAATTAGATATTCAGTGCACATCCCTTAGATCTAACAACCCTTTAATGAGCCCATTACATTAAGAGTTAATTTATAACAAGTAGCTTGATAGCCCAGCTCTTTGCTCTACTCTCTTTTCATCTGCTCAGCAAGACCACAGGCATTAACTACATGAATATATTCCACATTTTGAAAAGAAAAAAAAACAAAACCTGCCACCCCTGGATATTTATCCCTTCAAGGAAATCTCAGATTTCAGTAACAACAAAGCGTTGGTGCTGGTGCGTGGGACCCCATAGAGATCATGAATTTCAGATGCTTGTAAGAAATTATCTGTTTTGCTGGACTCTTGCTGGGATCAATCAGCCCCTCAGTGGTTGGTGCCAATTAAGAGATAGTGCGATGTAAAAAGACTGTTTTAAACACTGTTTGACACCAAGTACTTCTGTGTCCTCTTCCCACCTCCTTCCTTACCTCCCCCAACTCTTCTACCAACCGCCTTTTCTGTCACTTTCTTCCATGACTCCATGACTCCGACTGTACTCTGGAAGTCCTGAAATGTAATGACAGTAATGACACCTGTCTTTTTTCTGCACAGGGATACCATTTACTGAGTGATTTCCCATCATCTCACACGGTCTCCGAACAGCCTGATGCAGGACACCAGACAGAGCTATCACAGTTTAGCCTCCTGTCTCCCTCGGTCTTTTCCAGTCTACTCCCCATCAATTCTCTGCACTGCTGCCAAAGTTACCTACTAAAGTTTAAACTGAATCATGCCATTTCTCTGCTTAAAATAAAATCCTATCTCCTCCTCATTGCCCAGGATAAAGAGGATAAAGCCCTGCAAAACTGATCCCTGCCCTCCTCCCAGCAGGGTCTCTCACCGTGACTTCCTTTCCCACTCCTTCTTGCAATTCTCTGAGTACATCAGGTGACTTCTTATCTTCCTTTTCTTCCCTGTCCCCAAACTACACATATCATCCTAGTCATCCAAGTAGTCAACTCATATATCCTTTATAAAAATTCAGCTCAACCATCTCCCACCCCAGAAAGCCTTACCCAACTCTCTCTAGACGACTTAGGTGCCCCTGTGCTGTATTTCCTGGTACTAGTGTTTGCTTCAAGCATAGTATCAGCATTTCTTGAACTGCTGTATCATAGCTAGTTAACTTGTCTGTCCAAACTCCCCACCTCCAACTTAGTCTGGGAGTTCCTTAAGAGCAAGTGCAGATTTTATACACACACACACACACACACACACACATTTTTGGTGTCCAGTACAGTATCTCATCTACTATGAGCCATGAATACTCAACCTGGATGCTTGTCACAATCACCTGAGCTAGGTTGTTTTCAATTTCTTAGCCTTACTCTGGACCTATTAAATTAGTATGTCTGGCAGGGGTGGGGCCTAGATTTGTGTGTTTTGGTAAAGCTACAGTGATGATGTGCAGATAGGTGCTAATAAATATCTGATGAATGAATGACTACTCTACTGCCCTCATTTTAGAAATGTTAAAACAAACTTTAAAAGTCGGAAATTTGGCTCAGATTGGGAGTGAGCACACACACACCCACACACTCACATACACAGACAAACTTTTGGGGAAATAGTCACACAAAGAGATATAGGATAAAGCCTTTCTTGAAACAGAGTTATTCACTTAGATGTTGATCACCTCAGTTATTCTCCAAGCTTCTGCAGGCAGGGATAGGTCTTTTCATTTTTGGAACTTACCCTAGTCTGACCCAGTGTCTAACACACAGTAGGCCCCCAATAATTGTTGAAGTGCAACATGATGGTGTGAATCAAAGAGCACTGCACCTGGAGTTAGGAGCTTTGAGTTCTAGGCCTGCCCGCGACATTAACTACTACTTATTCTAGGACAAGAATTTCCTTAGGTCTTAGATTCCCCATCCACGCAATCAGAGGTAGAGATGATCAAAGATTGCTCTCAGCTCTGATATTTTTAATCCAGTGAGTTCAGGAGAGCTTAAGTCTGAATCTTGGCCTAGTGCCAGATGAAAGACCTTCATTATAATTAAGTGAAATGGCACCTGAGGCCCCAAGGGTGAAATGACTTGACTATATTTTACTTTTTAATTCATCTTAAATGTGGCCAGAATGAAGCAGTGCCTTTTATTCTACTGAAAAGACAAATGAGTATTCAGCCCTAAGTACCCCCAGGGCTTGCCTGAAATGCTCATCTTGACATTCAGACACCAGCAAAGATCTCCCACTCCTGATCACATGGAGCCACCATCATAGGAGGCTCCGATGCAAGGGCTGCTCCCTAGAGAGCACGGCACATTGAGTGACGCGGAAGGAAGGTGTGGGCTTCTGACACCCACGCAGGAATGGCAATAACCTCATACATACAGCCACAGTGACGGTGTGCACATCACAGACAGATCAATTGTCTTGACCGATTTTCACAACCTTCCAAAAGAAAGAAAAGGCAGGTATTACTACCTTATGATTTCAGAAATTGAGACTCGGAAAGGTCAAAGAATTTTTACATAAATGTATAGTGATTAAATGATAGGAACCTGAAGCCAGATTTTCTGCCTCCAAATGTAATGCTTCCTTAACGACATCATATTGCGTCTTTTTCTTCTCTTCTCTGTTGAATCCTGACAAAAATTCTGCCAGAGAAAAGGGCAAGTATTTCCATTTCCATTTTATGGAGCATGAAGTTGAAGCTCAAAGGCACTTTTCAGTCTCACAGTAAATAGCAGGAACTTCCAGTGCACTTTTTACTACATCACTACTGGGTTGTTGTTTTTCTTGTTATATCTTATTGTATAATCTTACTACTCCATCAGGAAGGTAGGATAGGCTTGTATTGCAATTCCCAGTTTTCTAACAAGAAAACTGAGGTCCAGAGAAGTAATATTGGAGGAATTTATTCAAGAGGAATTTGTGAGTTTGGGCTGGCATGAATGGGTTGGAGTTGCCCTCAAGGGAAATGAGCCCCTTCCCATCACAGGACCAGAAGATTTCCCAGACATATGGTGCAGGGTATGTCCCTCAGATATACTGTCAAATGAAGAGAAGTTGACTTAGATATCTGTTAAGTCCCTTCCTGACCACAAGCATCCATGGTTCTAAGCCTTACCCAGAGTCCCAAAGCCAGGACATCATCAGTCAAGATGCGAACCCAAGTCCTCCAACTCCTACTGTATCTGTGTCTTTTTTGCCCCATCCCATCAACTTTGACGCACTTTCCAAAGATTTCAAAATCCAATCAGCTCTGTGAAGGTATAGCTAACATATGAGCATTGGCCAGAGAGAGAGAGAGCTCTGTAGATTTATTGGTTAAAACATTGATGAATTGGCTACTCCGTAAGTCACAAGTATTGAACATGGAGTAGGCCTCTCAGACAACATGAAATGATAGAAAAAGTCTCAAATTTAGAGCGCGGACCTGGGCTCTGGTCCTGACTTTTCCTCCAAATCCCTGTAGGAACTTGGACAAAGTCACTTTCCTTCTCATAGCATTGAGCATCCTCCCTTGCATAATGTGAGTCTTAGACCAGAGGTTCATTTAAGCTCAGTAACACCAGACAATAAGACTAGTTAGTTGTCTTTCCTGCCAGCTGTGGCAAAACTGGCAGACAAGGAGCTTGGAGTAACAAGCTCATTCTAGGACTAAACAGAGAATGCCAGGCTTAGCAATGTCTGGCTGACACCCTGTACCAGCCTTGAATCTATCTGAGTTTGGGAAGTAAGAAGTAGCCTAGAAATGATGCAATGAGAACCCACCGCCACAGCCTCTTAGGTCCTAAACAATGGCATGCCTTTGAGCTCCGTAGCCCAGTATCAGGTAGGCACTGTCTTCTGTCAGTAGTTGTAGTGTTTCCTCTACTGGGACCCACCCCCATTTTCCATCTCTGACAGCCCCATCTTCCTTCTCCCCATACAGATCTCCCTGCTGACGTTCCTGCCATTTCTTGACTGACAATCAATTTTCCTACCTGTCATTATCAATTCGGCTCATTAACTCTCCCACCTGCCTCAGCTGAGGCCTCCAGACACCAAAAAGCATCTCTAAAAAATGATTTTCCCAAGAAGAATAATTGGAACTTCTTGCACATCTAGAAAACCTTTTGTCTGAAGCTCTCAGAGCCATTTCTAAACGTCAGTAGAAATGTGCATTTCATAGTAGGGAGGCAGAATTCACCATTCCAGTGCAACCGAATGAAAAGTGGGGGAAAAAATCCTACACAGCAACTGCTTTTTTTCTTTATTTTTTTCCTTTGTGATTCACAGAATGAGAAATTGGTCTGTCCTTTTTTTTGTTTCCAATTTAATTGATTGGTTAATCATTTGTACTTTTTAAAATCTGGCCTTAAAGGTGGTTAATACAGGGACAATACTATTAATATAAGGATGGAAATCTTAGAGAGACCCTTATGTGCCTTTCTCCAAGGGGTTCCATAAACTGCTAAAATGCCAAGACTCTATTGAACGCGTAGAGAGACTTCTGCAGAACTGTGAGGCAGTAACACGCATGGATGAAGAGCTCAGTCTCTGCTATCAGACCAGCCACATTTAACAGTTATACCAATAACATCAACATATGTGTGGTCAATCTTTACCATTTCTGGAGTATTTTTACATATTATATCACTTTGCTTTTGCTGTTTCCTGTCTGGAACACTCTTCCCTGGAATACCTACCTGGTTTGTTCCCTTGCCCACTGCAGGCCTTTGTTCAAATGTAATCTTTCCTGGTGGCCTTCAATAAAACTGCAACTGTGCCTACCCCACCTGGAACTCCCTGTCTCCCTCCCAAGACATATGTTTCCTCCCTAGCACTCCCCACCATCTGACTTACTACACATTTTCGTTATAGAACGTGAGCTCCCTGGGGGCTAGAATCTTTGTTATTTTCACTGCTATATTCCAAAAGCCTAGCACAGTGCCTGGAATATTGTAGTTGCTCAATTGAGATGTTTTGAGGAACTAAAGGAATAAATCCGAGAATGTGACCATTCTAACAGCCTTGAGGAGCAGGAGGCACCCCTATTACTATTTTGCGGAAGAGACGACTAAGGGTCAGAGGGATCGAGTGGCCAGACCACATGGCTGAGGGGGACTCTCCTCATGCTGGCTCACCCTGTGCTCTCCAGAGACACGTCTCAGAATCAGACATGTTAGCAAGTACACCCTCCCACTCAGGAAGGAGCATCTGGGTCAGATAAGCGCTAAGAGCTATAAGGCTCAGCCCTGTGCCTGCACTCCTGCATTAGACCTCTCTTGGCACCCACCTCACCTGCCCCCCAGGGGGCTGAGTTCCCAGGCACCCACTGTATTTGATGACCACCTGCAGGTTTAATCACCCCATTAAGGTAGAGCAAACAAAGAAAGGGAAGGAAAAAAATAATTGCTAAGTCAACAAACCGAACCACAAGTCAACAAACCTAAAGGGTCAACCAGTCAACATAGTAATTACATTTCTCCAAAAAGAAAAACATGGAAACTAAGCATCTCCACCTAGCATTTTTCACTTTCAAATGGAAGCCTCCTCTCCCAGTTAGCTACAGGGCAGATCACCTGGGCTGCAGCTTTCCCCCCACATCCCTAACCCGCCCACCTTGTGGCCTCTATGGATAGAGACAGGCCATTACTCTTCACTAAAATTCATTGTCCACACACTCAATGCTTGACAACACTCTGGAAATTGAGCTACTCAAATATTTTTGGAGACAAATTAAGGCAATTTGTCCTTCCACTGCTCCACACCAGTGTCCTAAGGGACAGAATCAGTGGTAAAACAACAATTATGCTTTTCTGAGAAGGGAGGGAAGTCTCACAGAACAGAGGCAATCCAAAATCTTGGTAATGTTGGATATAAGTGATTAAAAAAATCAAATAGCTTTATTCAACACTGTATTAAAGACACTAGCCATACAGTAGAATTTAAAAAAAGAAATAAAATATAAGAATTGGAAAGAAAAAAAATCAAATAGCATTAGTACAATTTAATGCTCACAAAGAACATTCAAACTTGTTATCTATAAGACTTAAGCTTCACACTACCCTGTGAAGAAATCGACAACTACTTGACTCTCCATTTTATAGAAGACAGAGCTAAGAGGCTAATGGCTTGCCAAAGTTCACACCCCTGTAAGTGAAAGAGCAAATATTTGACCCAAGTTTTCTGATGCTCAATGAAATGCTTTATGCCACGGATGTGATGTGCGTGTACGTGCACATGTGTAGAAAGAAAGAGAGAGGCTACCCTGAGCCTACGCCTTGCAAGTTGTCCTTTCCATGCACCTTAACTCTGCTGTCCTCAGAGGGTACTCTCATATCTCATACATCAGGGAGCGGGTACTCTGGCAGTCCCCAGGCTGGCTGTGGTCACAAGTATTTAACTCCACAAGTATTTGACTTGCCTTAAGAGCATGGACTTTGGAGTCAGACAGTCCTGGGCTCCAGCAGGGATAGATTGCTCTGAACCTCAGCATCCCCACCCGCCTCATGGGTGGTTTAAATGAAAAGACACCATATGGTATCTATCACAGTGCATGACACACAGCAAATTCTCAGTAAATGTGAGCAATTCTTGTTGAATGCCCTGTTTGCTCCTGTGTCACGTCTGAGAAATGGGTGTCCAGGCCGACTTATGTTGCCTAACATTATTGCCCTGAACCCTTCAACAGAGTCATTCTCTGAACGTGAAAATGCACAAAAGCAAAGATGTCTTCTCCTCTGAGAAGTTCCGTTGCTGCACAGTAGCAACAATTGCAACAGGCAATCCTACTTTCTGAACATTTACCACACACTCAGAATTGTCCTAAGTGTTCTCGATGAATGAATGCCATTGATATCGTCAACAGCCCTATCACGTAAGCACTGCCATTATCCCCATTTTAGGTGTATGAATGCCACAGATTGTGTCAACAGCCCTGCTATATATACACTGAATGTTTGTGTCTCACAAAATTCACATGTTGAAGCCTAATCCCCAAAATGGTGGTATTTAGGAGGGCAGAGCCCTCATAAATGGGATTAATGTTCTTGTAAAAAGGACCCCAGAGAGCTCATTCGTTCCCTTCTGCCATGTGGTTTTCATCCATGGTTCCTGACTCACAACTCCCCTAGCCCTTGTTACAACTTTGTTTTACTGCTTGGGTACCTTAAGCCTCAGAAGCAGACCTCACAAAACAGAATCTCTGTCTCTCTGGCCTTCTCCCACCCTCCTTTCACTTGCTCCTTTCTCTCCCCAATGCAGACCTTAGAAACTAAAAATATACTCTAATCTTCCCCCACTTCTGGCCACAAAGAAATTTTCTAACCTGCCTCATCTAATTGTGGAGCATAAGATCCCTGTTTCAAAAACATTCTGCACCATATCCTACGGGAAGGAATGCTGCACAGAGAGGCCAAGAAGAATCGAACGGGCAGGCCCTGCTGGGTTTCCCCACTCATACTCTTTTGGTCCAGTCACATTTCCACATGGTTGTCAATCATGCCTATCTAGTGAAGTCTCTATAAAAGGCCTAAGAGGACAGGGTTCAGAGAGTTTCCAGGTAGCTGAACATGTGAAGGACCCTGGAGGGTGGTGCACCTGGGGAGGGCATGGAAGCTCCACGCCCTTTCCCCCCACCTCCCCCTCTGCACCTCTTTGTCTATATCTTTTGTATAATAAACCAGTAAGCAGAATTATTTTCCTGAGTTCTCTGAGCTACTGTAGCAAATTAATCAAACCCAAAGTGGGGGGCTCTTGTATTTCCAATTTATAGCCAGTTGGTCAGAAGCACAGGTGAAGCAACCTGGTGCTTGAGATTGGCATCAGAAGTAGGGGCAGTCTTGGGACTGAGACCTCAGCCTGTGGGGTCTGATGCCGTCTCCAAATAACTAGCGTCAGAATAGAATCGAATTAGAGGACACTCAGTTGGTGTTCACTGCAGAATTGATCACTTGATTGGTGGTGGTAACCCCTGCACATTAGGCCACAGAAGTCTTCTGTGTTGATTGTTGTGGTACGAGAGCAGTTTGTGTTTATTCCATTCACAGATGGCCTTCTATGAACCAGGAAATAGGCCCGTATCACACATTGAACCTGCCAGTGCCTTGATCTTGGGCTTCCTAGCCTCTGTAACTATGAGAAATACATTTCTGTTGTTTATAGCCATCTAGTACCATGATATTTTGTTTTAACAGTGTGAATAGACTAAGACAAGTCCTATCACATAAGGACTACCATTATTCCCCTTTTACAGATAAGAGCACTGAGGCAAAAAGAGAGTCAGTAGCTGGACAAAGGATGTAAAGTAAGGAAGTCCACCCACCAGAGTGCAGGCTCTTAGCCACTGCCCTATGCCCAATAAACAGCTAACAGGCCCCTCTGGGACACCTCATCATCTCCTGCAGCAGGGATGACCCCTCCAGGCACCCTCTCCCACGTAGCAATTCCACCCTGGCCTGTCGGTAGCCCAAGCCACAACTGGAATCACAAAATGTAGAAACTGGACAAATTCAGAGAATTAGTCTTACCTAATAACGACCTCACCCTTAGGATGAAATCGAAGCGCAGGGAGAGGCGAGCTGCCTTAGGCCTCACAGCCAGATCCTGGGGTGAGGCTGAAGATGGACAGCACCGAGGGCTGTGCAGCCTTGCTGCCCTGGCTGCCTGGCCGCTCGGCTCTGCCCTCCAGCACCTTCTCTGACCCAGTGAACCTCACCATCCCACCCACACAGGCCCTGGGGTGACTTGGCTTGTCTTAATTGTTGTTTAAATTGTTTGCTTTTTTAAAAAATTATATCTGTGCTTTCTAACATAGGCAATCACAAATCCTTTGGGAAAGCAGATAGAAAATAAAAAATAAGAAAATGTATAAATAAGTAAATTGCGACCAATTTCACATTCTTTCCACCATTCTTTCCAGAAATATTGCAAATTCTGATGTATGTAAGTGCAAGGGAGAGAAGCAAAGCTCACAGTGAGTATGGCTCATAGATTCCTTTCCCAAAGAGAAGAAACTTGGGGCTATTTCTTCTCAGTGCAGAACAAGAGGATGTCAAAATGCTGCTGCCTGCTAAATGTTGAAAAGCATAAGCACCAAGCCCCGCAGTCAGGATGGCAGTGCAGCGTGTGAAGAACGGGTCACGTCATCTGTCTACATACTCAGAAACAGTCCCGAACCACAGTCCTACTATGCTCTCCCCACATTCGTGTTCTTCCTGGTCCTCTAACTTGATGAACTCGGACCTTTGCCTGAGCACTTGTCTGAGGATTTCAGCCCTAGCATTCTGTTGCTCTGAAACATTCTTTCTGTCTATGTCTGCATGGCTGGCTCCCTGGGTTATACACAGCTCAGCTTAGATATGACCTCCTTAGAGAGGCTGTCTCGGTCTCAACTCCCGCTTTAACACTCCAGCAAATCACCCTGAGTTATGTCCATCATAAAACTTATCACTGCTTATTTTCTTCCAGAGTGGATTAATTGTTTCTTCCTCACTAAAATACAAGCTCACTGAGGACAGGAACCTGGTCTATAATATGCACCATTATCGTCCCAGGGCCTGGAACCAGGCCTAGCACATAAGAGGTACACAAGAAATAATTGTTAAATAAAGGTAAATAATATCAATGAATACCTTGTATTATAAATTAAGAGTCTAATTGACAAACTTGCCCCAAAAAACCCTCAATTAATCAATATTTAGTTAGCGTTTAGTGTGTGCTGTGTCCATTTTATGAACTAGAGATGAATGGGGTGGCTACAGAGACGAATATGATTAGTCCATAACATCAAGAAATTTATACTCTGGTTAGAGCGTTAAGACATATGCATCTAAAAATATAACTGAAATAATGCAAGGACAGATGAAAGATTCAGAAGGCAAAGGTGTCAAAGGCTAAATACAAAGGCACAGTGTCTGTCAAATCCACAGCACGAGAGTAGGAGAGAAAGAGAACTGCAGCCTCCCAAGTCTCCCCAGCCGGGGCCTTTCAACTTCACTGCAGCCTTCCCTAGTGCCTCTGTGATTCCAAAAGACTTGGAGTTGGACCTGACTCACAAGCTGACACCTAGAGAAGAGCCCACATTTGTCAAATGCTCTCTCTGTGAACTGTGTTATACTAGTTTACAGGTGCCATCTCAGTTACTCTCTTCACTACAACCCTGACTACAGCCAGGCATTGCAATCGTCATCTTGGATCCATGGGATGGGAATTATTTCACCCAAAGTGACTCAGTCATTGGAGCCCGACATTCCCACCCCTATAGGACCTTATGCTTTCCCAGTTCACACATCTGCCCCCTTGCTCAAAGCCAGAGACTTGTTCTCATCCACACAACAATTAGGGATTTGTCCCTCGGTCTGGTGGACTGCAATGTAGGTGCTGTTCTAAAACCTGACAGACAAGAACAAGTACTGAGCCCATCATTGCTCCTTTTGCCCCATTGCAGAAAGAGAGCCCTTGAGGAGGCCCAGGTGTTCAGGCAAAGGCAAAAGGAATGGTGGGTAAAAGGCAAAAGTGCACTGCTTTGGAATTCATTTAGTGTTCCCACCCTCATTCCTGATGAAATTATTCCCTGGTGACAAGCTCTTTAAAGAATTTCTCTCAACTCTTTTCTGCAATGTGGAGTAATTGTATGTCATCAAAAGCCTAGGAATAGTCAAGATTGCAAATTTCTTGCTGTGCTCTTGGCAAAATCATTACTCACCAGCCAATGTTTAGAAATCAAAATGCTCCCCTTAAGTGCCATTAAACACAAATATTTATCAAGGCTGCGCTAGATTGTTAGGCTGACGAAGCTTGGGAGTTCGTGGGTGTGTATGCGTGTGCACAACAAGAACAAGCTGGCTTACGAAAGTTTGTGGCCTTCACATACCCACCTACAGGCAAATGGGGGCTTTTGCTTGTTTATTTCTTAAAGATATGTTCAAACTCTCGGAAATATTGCCCAAAAATAGCCAGGGAATTTCTGTTTCTCGGCTCCTTAATTGTGAAAGGTGCTGCCTAGAATAAAACAAACGGCAAGACTGGTGGGAGAGAACAAAGTGGACGTGGAAAGATAAACAATGATTCAGGATAGCAAAGGCAGATGGATAAATCATCATTAAAATCTCTACCGCAGTTTGAGGAAAACGAGGCTTTCGATCTCTGTCTTCAATTTGCCCTACACATTACTGATAGAGTTAGCGTCTCCTAAAACAGGTTAGCACATGTCTTACTTAGTTCAAGTTCCCTAGAAGCCCAGCCTGAGATGGGATTCTTGTTCTAGTGATTACCCGGGGGTGAGGGATGCACTTGGGAGAAGACAAGTGAGAGAAACAAGCTAAAGCAGAGGGGAGAAAGCTCCGTCAGATCCAACCCACAGGAGCACAAACCACCCATGCTCAGTCCCAGCCTGAGGCAAGGGAAGTGGCCCTTTGCACTCCTGTGCCAAGCAGTCACTGGCTGAGGACTGTCGCTGGGAAGGCGCCCACTTTCAGAGAAATGATGCAGCTGTGATCTGTCAACACTCACAGCAGCTGGGGATGGGTGCGTACATAGCACAGGGGTCCATGTGGGGCATGACAGCACCCAGCATGGTACATGTTACTTCCTTCTTATGAAATATTCTTTCATTCTATAGATTAAGGCACAAACATGGAATTTGAAAATTTCTGCATTCTGGCTTCCGAAATAGGTTTTCTGAAAATCTAAGACTACTGATAGACATATTTGTTCGAATGTCTACATGTATTTTGAACATAACATCAGAGTGGAGTCCGGATACATCCCCTCTCACATTATCAGCGCTCCTGAGAAGGGAGTCGATTTCCTAGCCTGACCTTCTATGGGTCCCAGACTAGCCCTCTGGTGTTATCTCCTATCACTTCTTTTCATGCAGCCCAACCTTTGACAGTGTAATGGGCTGTTATTTATTTCCCAAAGATGCTGTGTTCTTTTACTTCCCCTGACTTTATGATGCTTATGATCAATAAGAGGTAAAATAGTACAGAAGACTAAAACCCATTCCAATCCATCCTGCAATGTTACCAGCATTATTGTCTGAAATTATGGTTTTAGTAATCTTGGGCCCTTTTAAAAACCTCTTATCGTCTCTGCCCTGAAGAACCAAGTCCTAAACCCTTGGTGTGGAATGTCCTTTGCCTGCTTTTCTGCCTTCTCCAGTTCTACCATCCAGCCCCTGTTCAAATGCCACCTCCACTGTGAAGCCCTCCCTGGTCCGCCCAAGCCTTCCTATCCCTCCATAGCCCTGTGTTAATACCTGTTCTTAGCACCGGCTTTATTCTGCTGTGTAGAATGATCTGTCATGTAGGTGCCTGCATCCACCAACAGGTTTTGAGCTTTCTGGTGGTGATGTTCTTCACAGCACCTTGCTGGGTGTGATCAGGTACCAGTGCAGACATGTAGAATGGAGGAAAAGAATGCGTCTCAAAGAAGGGGCTCCTGGGAGCATCATCACAGACGCAGTGAGACCTCCACAGGGAACTCACTTCAAAGGATTTTTAGACTAACATAATAACAGCAGCAACAGCAGCAGATGCCAAGACTTATTGAATGCTTGTTATATCAGAATCTGTGTTTAACATTTTAAATGAGTTAACTGATTTAACCTTACTAGACGGGCACTATTTTTATTGACATTTTACAGATAAGGAGTCCCTATCATGGAGGTTATATGATTTGATCAAGATCACACAGCTAGTAAGAGGGAAAGCCAGGGCATCAGATCTAGAATCTGGGCTTCAACTCCTCTGTGTTCTTAACCACTAAGTAACCAGTAAAGGGAGGGTTACTAACATCCTCATTCTGTTGAGCCATCTATCCCCAGGGTGAGCAACAGGATGGAAAACAGTCATGACACTTTTCCTGAGCAACTATTAAAAGCCCTCTGCCCGATGGGAGGGGCGAGGAGGGGATGGGTATATACAGACATAATGAGTGCGATGCGCACCATCCGGGGGATGGACATGCTTGAAGCTCTGACTGGGGCCGCGGGGCAAGAGCAATGTAACCTAAACGTTTGTACCCCCATAATATGCGGAAATAAATAAATAAATAAAACTTAATTATATGGGAAAAAAGTGACATAATGCTTAATAATAATATAAAGAAGTAATAAAAAACAAAGTTTTTTTATGAAAAACCAACCAACAAACAAAAAAGCCCTCTGCTGGTTCACCCCCTTTTTTCAAAGGGAAATGGCTGGTATAAGAACAAAGAAAGCAGGGTGTTGAAGTATGCTGGCTGCAATGAATATGTTCACAGTTATTTTGTTTGTTTGTTTGTTTACCTCTTCAGGCCCTGGATCCTCATTATAAAATGGACTTTTGCTTGTTCTGTTTATCTGAGAACACCTTTGCCTGTATTATTCCCTAGTTATAAGCTCCTCAGAAGTGGCGAATGTTTCCAACCTTTTCATCATTGTATCCCCAGAGTCTGGCACAGTACCAGACACATAAGAGGCCTTGATAAATATTCATTGACTGAGTGAATCAATAATGGACCAATAACGTAATGCGGTGTTTCTCAAAGAGTGGTTCAGGAACCACCTGCTCCAGGATTGTCTGGAGAGCTTGTTGAAAATGAAGATCTCTGAGCTTAAAGTGACTTCTACATTCATTGACGTTTCAGAACTGCTGAGATAATTGCTGTATAAGTGTCTGCAAATGGTTCAAATTTAACAATTTAGTTAAATGAACTTCAGGTTGTGGTTATGCTCTGATAAAGAATGGAGAGGAGGGTCTCCTGTTTCTCTCCACTTTCCCTTAATCACTTCCTCACTCCCCTGTAAGTCCTCTCCCCTTTCTTCCCCTCCTCCGTGATTATTTATGGTTTCTGGCTCAGGGCAAGGCCCAGGGGAACAGACATGAATGAAACCTTCTCTCCTGTCCCCAGTGATCTGGCATCTTCTACCTAACACCTTTCTTGCCTTTGTTTGTTCTTATTGTAACAGGATTTTGACCATCTTAATTTCAGGTACACAAACATCTGATTTTTTTTCTGCACACTAAATTTCGGTTACTCAAACACTATTTAGCACAGTTGAGGATGAAGGTTCATTAACTGAGCTTGTGTCATGAGCTAAGCATACTATATTGATTCAATCTCACAACATACCCCAAGAAGGAGATAGTGTTACCCCCAATTACAGAAGATGAACTGGAAATTCAATTCCACAACCAGTTAATGTGAGTGGCACCCAGGCTTTGCTGGCTGCAATGATCAAGCACGTTTTCTTTATACTACTCTGCCGTATGCCACAAATATATGGTCTCCTAAGGAAAAATATGATTCATGCACTATTAGCTATTGTATCATTATTGTACTTTCCCCTTTTGATATTTTGCTTGTATCTCTCTGTACTCATTTCTGTACCATTCCTCAAGGTTTAGCACAGAGTCATAAATATAGTAGCTTTTGAGAAGATAGATATTGAACAAATGAATGAATGAATAAAAGGAAGAAATAACATAAGTGTAAGCAACAGTCTTTGGAATCACCTAAGACATCATTTTAATCAGGGAAATGATCTGAGAAGGCTTCAAAAAGGAAATGGACTTCAGTGAGGAGGATTTTCATAATTAGACAATGTTGACAAAGAGATTTCTAGGCAGAGAAGCATATGAGAGGAGCAAAGAAGTAGAGAGAGCCTGGTAGGCTGGGGGAAATGAGATCAAGTGTATGTGAAGCTTAAGGCATACTGAGAAATTTGATAGGAGATGCAGTAGGAGAAAAACTGAGACCAATTAGTAGTAAAGGGACTTGACATTTGGACTTGACCTTGGAAACAATGAGGAGACATAGGTTGTACTTGAGGGGGATATAACCCAGACTGTGCAGAAAGGGCAGACAGAATATGAAGATCTTTAAAAACAGATCTCAGAGTGTATTCTAGACACTGACATATAGCCAAAAATTCTAACAGTCAGCTCTTGGTTGCAGCTAAAGAAAATGACATGAGTTATACAATTCAAGGCAAAATAAAACATTTTCCAAAAGGTTATCACGTTCTCCTCTCCCCAGCCGAATGAAGCCCTGTGAATTTGCAAGCACATTCAGAAGACTTCTGGAGGGCCTTGTCAGGAAGGTGTTGTATAAACCTCTTCACCTCGCTGATGTATTCCTGAGGACATGTTTATGAGAAAGAAACATTGCCTGGCGGGATTTTCCAACAGGAGTCAAGGGGCCCAGGAGTCAACATAACAATACAGTACTCACTGCCCACGTCCCCTTGCCAGGTACGTGAGTCTGTGGTTACCAGGGCCTCAGAGCACTGCCGTGCCCCTCCACTCCCTGAGCTCCTTTTGGGGGCACAAGTTGAAAGGGCAGCAGGAGCATTTGTCTGTAGGGAATGTTCAGTGTCAGGTTCTTCCTCAGACCTCTGCCCTCCCCTCAGGTAATGGGCACTGGCCAAAGCAGACCTTTGAAACCCACCCGGATGTGTCTGCCAGTGTCCTGTGGTGGAGGAGGACAGAAGGAATGCTAACTCAGAGGTCTCTGAACAGAAACCTGCTGTTGCAGTGATCATGGAAAGGTGGGAGAGACATCGCCTCAGCCAGAGGCTGCAAAGCACAGGGGACCCTGAGCAAATCTGACACGTTGGCTTTCTCGCCAAGCCCACCCTGCCCACTGGCCACTTCATACCCTGTAGATGTCCAGAGTCCTCAGGCTCTTTCCTCCCCCGAGTATTCAAACAGGCTTTCTGACCTCACACAGACACTGGGTACCTCCCAATCAGCGCCACTACCCCACAACCTGGCATTTGTATTTTAACAAAGATTATATGGGAGTAGCTCATTTTAGGCATTAACAGGGGTGCAGGAGACCCTCTCTGTGATATTAGAGCCTTTCCTGCTCCCCTACATTATCCAATATTATGGACTTATCTGCAGCATGGAGCGCTGGACCAGAAGTCCTAATACCTGGATTCTAATCTCAGCTCTACCCTCAATAGACTGTATGAATTTAGGCAATGTCTTAGTCTATTTGTGTTACTATAACAAAACACTCAAGACTGGTTATAAACAACAGAAATTTATTTCTCACTGTTCTAGAGGCTGGGAAGTCCAGGATCTAGCTTCAGTGTCTGGTGAGGGCTGCTCTCTGCTTCCGAGTTGGTGCCTTGTTGCCATGTTCTCACATGACTGAAGGTGGAAGGAGAAAAGGGCCTAGCTAGTTCCCTCTGGCCCTTTTGTAATGTCAGTAATCCCATTCATGCAGGTGGAGTCCTCATGTCGAATCACCTCCTAAGGGCTCCACCTCTTACTACTGTTGCTTTGAGGATTAAGTTTCAACATGAATTTTAGAGGGAACGCAAACATTCCAATTCTTTGAATTCTTTAGAGCTTCATTTCCTCATGTCAAAATGGAAACGATACCTTTATTCTCCATTTCACAATGTGGAAGTACCATGTAGCTGGAAATGCTACTGTGCAGATAATCTCTCCTATGAGCAAGGCTCAGTTGGCCCACGATCCCTTCCACCTGGTCCTCTAAGCAGCTTTCGAGTATAGCGTCCATGCCTCTGAGCAGAGACCATATTGTTATCTGTGGCTCCCTATCGCTTATAGAATAAAGGCTTTGTATTTGAATATACCAAGTCCTATACAAATTGGCGCCATCTAACTTTACTTCTTATCTTTTGGTGATGAACAGCGCTAGGTATTATCTGTTGATCATCTGTTATGAGCCAGGCACTGTTCTAAGTATTTTACATGGATTCATTCATCAATCTGTACAAATGGTAGTTAGGTGTGATTAGGATTCACACTTTATAGATGAGGAAAGGTAGTCTGAGAAGCAAGTGACTTGTCTAAGAATCTCACAGTTATTACATGATAAAGCTGAGATTGAAACTGACGCCAAATCTTCTGCACTAAGTGCGCATGTCCTTCCTACACGTTGCAATACATCATCCCTCATACACACGTCTTGTTTGTCACCAACTCTATGCCTTTAATTTTGCTGTCACCGTCCCCTGGCATGCCCTCTCCTTATTCTACACCTGTCTAAATCTCATCCATCCTTTAAGGCCCAACCCCCAGTGTGAGCTCCTTCAGGAAGCCTCCCCTGCTTATCTCCCTGAGGATAACAGAGCCCCTCCTCCCTACTTCTTTGGCTCTTTGTGCCCTTTGGCACAAGAATACAAGGTATTATTGTTACTTAGATGCCTGTCTGGGAAATCCATTAGGTGACAAGTCCTTTGAGGACCAGGAGGAGTCTTATCTGTCCTTACGCCCCCTAGAGTATGAAGGATAACATGATGCACTAAGACTCCCTTACAGGGCAGTACAAGCAGATTTCAAATCCCTCTATATCGATTCAGGCTTTAATCTTCACAGCAGGCTCAAGGGCCAGCCAGGCTGGAGGAATCCCACTCTTGATCTACAGATGAGGGGCCTAAAGCCCAGAAGGGAGAGGAGATTGCCAGCTAAGGGCAGATGTCAGCTGGAGAGAGACGTTCCTATTCCTAGGCCCTCACCTTTTTCTCTCACCAGTTTTGGCCTCTGATCAGGGACGCAGTGAATGTTTGTTGACAGTTTTCAGAGGCTGCATAGCGTAGTGCAAAGAGTAAGGTAATGACAATAGCTAACATTTGCTGAGCTCTTAGTGCGTGCCAGGGACTGTTCTAAATGCTCCACTGACAGATTAGTCCAAGCGACAACTGTGTGAGGTGAGGTTTATTATCATCAGCTGTTAAAGAAAACCACAGCCAGACAAAAGACATAAAGGGGTGAAGATAGATTTTATTCAAAAAACTATTGCAATAGTGGAAGAAGGACTCTAATATAGAACTGGACTCAATACCAAATACAATCAGAGCAAGTAAGAATGAGGCATTGGTGGGTGAAAAATTCCTAAGAGGAGACATAAAGTCTGGGGAGACGCTGGCTGAACCCACCTAATAGGATTCTTGCTGAAGGCAGGCCAGGGCAATCAGATATCACCTGGGGGTGGTGGGGATGAGAAGTCTGATCAAATAGCAGATGTGGTGGGTGGGTAGCTTTCCCTAAACTGATTTAGCAGGATTCATGCTAAAACTGAAGTGTACAAGGAAATACATGGATGGGGCTTGTTGAGAAGAGGATTCAGAGTAGCCCGATTAAGTTTGATCAAGCAATAAATCATTTTATTCATGAGGAAAGAAGTGACAGAAAGGTTTAGTAACCCACGCGAGGTCACATAGTCATAAGCAGTGGAGCCAAGATTTGAATACAGAGAGTCTGACTCCAAGACCCATGCATGTAGACACTGTGTTCCGCTGGCTCAAAAGGCAATAGGCCTACATTCTGATGCCTGTCTGTGCTTGGACACATCTGGGTCTCACACCCCATACGAGGCCCTGCATGCGGTAGGCATCCTTTAAATGGTAGCTTTGAAAGTGGCCATGAAGCATCTCAGAAGAGGTCAGACTGGCAAAAACCTTTCACGACAATAAAAGAATTTGGCAAATGGAAATACATAATTAGCTATTTATTTTCAGCTCACCTCCACCAAGTTGAGATAAAGCATTAGTGCATCACTCCAGTCATGAGAAAGAGGTAGGCGAGAGTCAAGGTTTGACATTGGATTTTAAAAGCTCTTAAATAATTACAGTGTTCAGAGTAAACAAAGCCTTCACGCTTCATTAGGCAATGTGTATCATGCCTCCATTAACACACTGCAGAGTTTTCCATTTCCCATTTTTTGAAACATGCTGAGAAGGGAGCCGAAGTCATCAGTGTTAATTGATAACTAACAGAAACAAACTTCCTAAAAGGGAAATGATTTTTAGGTCTTAATTTGATTAATTATTAAAGCTCCTGGTATCTATCTTGATGGAGTAACAGGAAAACCAGATATTGTTAATATTTATTCATGGGAAGACACAGCCTGGCTATAGCCTCCACATGCTTGCACCTTTTAGTGTTTGTTCTTGGGGCCCCTAAGCTAAATAGAAAATCCAGGAACATTTAGAGATAATTAAAAATAAAGTGCAATTCTCACTTTCACTCCCCAGAAAATCCAGGACATGTCTTAGATAAGACGATTTTGACAGAAAGACTCTATTTTTGCCCTTGGTCTATTCTCTCTCAACCTGGCCCGATGCTCACTACTTTGGTCCACAGTAAAAAGTTTTTAATTAATGAGGATGAGTGCTCATCTGAGTAATACCACTTAGTAACACCTTTATAGTTATATTAATAGATGAATATGTGAGTATAGATGTAGATGGTTAGATGACAGATAGAGATCACACAGACCTAGACCTAGACAGAGATATAGATGTATAGATTTTTCCACAAACATATGTAGGCTATTCTGAGTAGTGACGAAAGGTTGGACTCTGGAACTGGATTCCCCGGTTCAGATTCTGAAGTAATTACTCACTGACTGGGTATCCTTGTACAATATACACTTAATCTTTCCATGGCATCAGTTTCCTCATCTGCAAAATAGAGATAATAAAAAAATAACCTCATGTGATTGTTGTGAGGTTATATGAATGAATGAAGGTAGAATGCTTAAAACAGTTTCTGGCATTAGTAAGTGCTTTGTTAGTATTTACTGTTACTATGATGATTATTGTCTATGTCTACTAGGCCCTGCACTGAGGGATACAGGGGGTATCCCTCAGACTTTGGCCCTGTTTTCATAAAATTGATCACCATGTGCATTAAGACATTGCACATATAACTAATTCAATTTATTTATTTATTTATTTATTTTAATTTTACCATATTACAGGGGTACAAATGTCTAGGTTACACATATTGCTTTTGCCCCACCCGAGTCAGACCTTCAAGTGTGTCCATCCCCCAGATAGTGCACACCGCACCCATTAGGTGTGTATATGTCCACCCCCTCCTCCCCACTCCCATCTGCCCAACCCCCGATGAATGTTATTCCTATATGTGCCCTTCAGTGTTGATTAGTTAATACCAATTTGATGGTGAGTACCTGTGGTGCTTATTTTTCCTTTCTTGTGATACTTCACTAGTAGAATAAGTTCCACCTCTATCCAGGATAATGCAAGAGGTGCTAGATCACCATCGTCAATTTAGAAAACAGTGAGAGCCTTAGAGAGAAACATAAGAAACGCTATGAAGGTTCAGAGAGAATGAGAAATTTTTCCAACAGGGAGGATGAGAGATGCTTTACAGAAGTTATCAGGAGGATATTTTGTGTAGAGGGAATGGTGTGAACAAATGCCCAGAAGAAGGAAGGATGGAAGTTTTCTACCAAAAGTAGTAATGCAGGGTACTATTAAACTTTAGAGCCAAGCAGGAAGAGGGGAGAAGTCAATTTTGAGGACTGGATGACAAATTCTGAATGGACCTATTTAAGTTCACAATGATAAATGGTGCCAGGAAGCATTCCACAAGACCACAAAGGGTAAAAAGCTGCAGGCCACCAGCCAGAGGGAATACAACTTTCAGTACAAAAAGCACAGCAGCCTGAGGCTAAAGGAAGGGAGATCTACTCCCAGCTCTTCCTTTCACTAGTTTAGGTGAGATCTTGGGCAAGTCCCTATCCTTTTCTGAATTCTATTTGCCTCAACTATAAAATGAGAGATTGGCGTTAAATAATCTCCAAAACACTTCCGGCTTTGGCATTCTTGGACTCTACGACTTTGCCAAGAACTGGGGTGCCTCTCTCTCTGCCCGCCATTGCCCACTCACACACCTTTTTTACCCATCCAATTCCTTCATTTTTACCTAAGCAAATAAGATTCAAATAATAACTGAGAAAAAATAATCCCAGAACAGAACTAGTAGTAAAGGGTTAAAAGTTTTAAAAGCAGAGGTAGAGATGGAAGTGGGGCTGGGCATTTCAGGAGACAGGATGGGAACAATTTTATGGCAAGGCCACCTTTTCAAAGCCTTCATGACTTGATAGGGAAGCTATTAAGTAGCTCAAACCACTCTTTTTTAATGAAGTGGTTCATTTGGACAAACACTTCAAGCTAAGAGGCAATGCTGAAGCAGCTAGAATTGGAGTGCTCTGCAAAGAATTAGCACAATTTCCCACTGTCCTTTATCCTCCCCACTCTATGTGAAGTTGATTTTTTGAATTAGTGCTTAACCAATACCATTTCGAGCTATCCTGTTCCCCAAGTTTCTCAAGATTCTACTATATCACTTCTACTGACATGATTAACTTCTCATTAACTTTAATGGAAGCTGTGGGCGTGAAGTCCATTTTGTTCTCTGGGACTTTTGCTTTTTGTTGGTAAATTTTGGAGCTTTATTTGACTCATCATCGTAAATATACATATATTGGGCAATGATTACTAAGAGGCAATGGTTCTTAAACTAGATGGAACTTGTACCTCCCACTCATTTAATAAACTAATAGATGTTCAGGATTTGAAGAATCACAAAGGTCACTGAGTCTTGCCATCCGTTAAATCTTGAATTTCCTTTCTAACATCCTAACGAGTAAGAGTCCAGCGTCTCTGCTTAAACAGATCCAAAGGCTGGGAACTAACTTTGTTCAAGTGCTTATCATGTGGCAAATATTTAAGACATGTCACCGTTCTGTTTACCTTCTTTTGAGAATGGTCCTATCTGCATTCATAAATTTCATTTAACCATGAACAATAGTTTTCCTATGGCCCATCTCAAGGTGGTCATTGACTTGCTCAGACCCAGCCTGGTCTCAGAGAGCAGAACCTTGGAGAGTACACCTACAAATCAGTGAGGGCTGGTGCATTACCAGGGACTGGCCCTTAATCAGTTGGGCAAAATGTAATACTAATTGTGGTAGGCAGAGTGTTAACCTTCCCTCCCAAAAAAAAGCTACTTACATCTGAATACAAGAACCTGTAAATATGTTTTCTAACATGGCAAAGGGGACTTTTGCAGATGTGATTAATTTAAGGATAGAGAAATGAGGAGATTATCTGGATTATCCAGATGGAACCAAAGGACAAAGTTCCTTATAAGAGGGAGTCAGGAAGGTCAGAGTCAGAGAAGGATACGTGACAATGGAAGTGAAGGTTAAAGGTTTCCTTTCCATGAGCCAAGGAAAGTGAGAAATGTTTAGAAGCTGAAAACATCAGAAAACAGATTCTCTCCTAGAACTTCCAGAAGAAATACAGCCTACTGATTTTGGACTTCTGACCTCCAGAATCGTAAGATAACAAATTTGTGATATTTTCAGCCAATGAGTTACAATAATTCGTTACAGCAGCCACAGGAAACTAAAGCACTAGTAATAAAAATAAATAAATAAATGCCTTAATCGGATAAGCTCAGCTAGGGATAGGGATCATTTTCTGTGGAACTGACTCAAGCCCCACAAATTCACAAGAGCCTGAGAACCCAACCTGACACCAATTTTCTCAATTATGATATGTCAACATTATTTTATCCTGGGAATCTCTGTTTTAGGATCAGGTTAACTGAAAATGGAACTGATCCATCAGGAGATTGTTTAGTGACAGAGGAATCACAGCAAAGGAAATTAGATGATCTTTTCTAGTATGGCAAAAGCCAATAGAGAACCTGCCCGTTACAAGACTCCTGCTGCTCGGATCTGGAGTACAGATTCCCTCTCCCTTAGAAAGTACTAAATAATTATTAGGCAATTTCCCTTTTCTGTTATAACTTTATTAATTGTCCTAACCATTTATAAAAACATCTTTCATCTTGTCTTTATCAAGGTCACCCCTGAACACATCTTCCAAATAGGCAAAACCAATTAGAAGCTCCAGGACACATATTAGCTACATTTGAAATAGGTATCTCTGAAATATCTTAGAGGGATTTAGAAAAGCTATAGTTTCGCTAGCAACATTCAGAATTCTTCTTCAAGTGGGTTATTCCCTGGAAACATTTCATACATGATCAATGTCATACATCTCTGTTTAACTCTATACCGGCGAATATTTCCTGATATTTTCCCCAAATCCTTGAGCTATGCCCTACTTGGTTCCTGTGGACCATTATCTTAGTATGGTTTTGAGATGCAAAGGAAATCGTGAGCATGTACTTTCATCTGTGAGGAATCTCAGAGTCACCCTTGATTTATTACCCTTGTTAAGGTCCTATGTCTAATTTGTCATCAAATCCTGTCATTTTTTTTTTCCTTCAAAGTGTCTCTTGATTTATTCTCTCACTAGATTAGCCTTCCATCTCTCACATGGTGAGGTCCAACAATCATATTGGCTCTCCCAGCCACCAGGCCACTTTAAATTCTACCAAAGAGTGCTAGGATGGGCTTTGAAAGTTGATCTCTCCATCTGGTCTGACCATGGCCTGGCCCCAGACCTGGACACTCACTCACTCCTCTATCCATGAATGTTTGAGAATTGCCACTTATTTTCCCCATCAGTACAACCTATCCAACTGGCTTATAAATAGTCCCCCACCTAACAAACCTTATTTCCCATTATTTACTTTATTTGCTTTCTTACAGATCATATCCAACAAGATACCTCCAAAGTTTGCCTGTGCTGGGTCTCACTTCAAGGCCCACCCAAGTGTAACAGGAGGAGATGTCCAGGGGTTATGACTCTTACCTAACGTGGAGTTGATATAGATGTGTAGTTCCTTGCAGTCAAATAGCAGGTTCAAGTCTGGGCTCTACCACAACTTCACTGAGCCTCACCTGCAAAGTGGGGATAATAATAATACCAATTTCACTCTGTTTCTGTAAGTTAGATGTTTGGACACTCCACATACAAAGGAGATCATGCCAATTCAAAAATTAATATCTATTCCATAAGGTTGTTGTAAGGATTAAATAAGAAAATGTGTGTTGCTGTTAAAAGTTTGATGCTGTTTTAACTACATCATATGGATTGTCAAATATAAAAAGAAAAATATAAAACAAACAAAAAACTCTTAGTATTCTGGAGCTTACCCATGCAGCTAAGCCCAAAGCATCTCATAGATTAAGGAAATACTAATCCCTTGCTTATTTCCCGCATTCAGTGATAAAATATCCTACTCTGTTGCCAATTTGATGCTAGAATAAATAGAATCCAAGGACAGGTGGTTATCCTGTGAGCTGAATGCGAGCCAAGGAGGGCGGCTAGTGAGTTTCTCATTTGCATATTCATGGGGGATAAAAAGGTAATTCTGATATTAAAGTAAAAGTCACTTCAGTAATAATCCTTGCAGTGTGTCACCATTTAGTGCAAAATAAAGATTATCTTATACTAAAATCTGAATTGTTGTGTCTGTCACTAACTAATCTTTGGCCTCAGTTCCAAGATTTGTGCATGAAGGGTAGAAGACAAGGCCCTCCCATTCAGTAGGTTCTTCTATTTCAGTTTCTTTGAGTTTTTAATGCTGCAAGGACTATGAGAGAGAAAAAGAGAAGGAACAAGAGAGGGAAAGGAAGAGAGAAGGAAAGAGACAGATTAGCTTAGAGCTGAAAACATTGTATAATATTGAATGGAAGGCTCATGCTTAATTAATTAGGAAAATAAAACAATTTTCCTGATTATCTTGGAGCTGTTCTAAGTCAAGACTTGCAACCATAATTTCTGTCTCCTATGATCACTAACCTCACACTATACAGAAACCACACACTTAGAGATTGCCCCATGAGAGAGGGACTAGCACCAGAAGCTCCAAGCTCTCTGAGCCCTTTCTGTCTCCAAGACATCAAGCTCCAGGCAGGCTCCTTGACTCTAACCTAGACCACTCTGCAATGCTGAGCCTGCAACATCCCAGGATCCCTAGAGGCAGGAAGAGGAGCCTTGTCCTCCCCAGAATCAGAAACACCTAAAGGAGGCCCCACAACTAAGGTCTGTGCTCCTGGTAACATTCTGCAGCTGCCACAGACTTTTAGCCTAGTTCTGCTAGACCATTTCCCACTCTAGGCATAGGGAAGGCTCATGCTGAAGACTTGCTTCCTGTCCAGACTTTGTTCTTTTCTTCAATATCCACCTTTTTTCCTTGATAGGAAGATGTACGCAATGGCATAAAACCTTTGTAACCCATCCTTTAAGGTCTACACTAGAACCCAGCCCTTAGTTCTCTGTACTGGATCCTTTCTGTTCTCCAGAACCAAGGGTCCTTCCCTGAAGAAGACACAGCCATCCAAGAGACTGGGTATTCACATGAGTAGCTTGGAGAATGAGAGGCAGGACAGGAGGAAGAGCAGGTTTGTGCAGCATGTGGCCATAGCTCCCCACTCTAGGCCTTTCCAAGAAGCCTTGGGATTTAAGATAACTTGTGATCAACTTAAGATATGTATATCCCACAAAAAAAGGAGCTTGCATAATCCCTAATGTCACTGCAAGATGCCACTTTTCCAGTCTTTTCTGCTGTTCTCTCATATTCACAGGGAAAGAATGAAATGAACAGCACAGTCCCTCATGCCTTTCTCTTTAATGTTGCCCTCAAAATTAAATAAGAAGCATCAGGATGATATTTTAACTAAGTTCATCCCAAATAAAACTGGTATGGATGTCAGAGAATACGTTGACCTGTATTTAACCCAAGAAAAATTTTGTGCTTGATATAGGCTAAGATGGAAACAAAAAGCAAGGGAATAGAACCCCCGTGCCTAACTCCCAGGGTTGGAAAGATTTTTTCCTGTCCATCCTTCTTCCTAAAAAATAAATAAATAAATAAACCCGTCACATGTGGCAGGAGTGCCCTGCGTTCACTCCCTGTGCCTGCTGTAACAAATGACCGCAGATGTGGTGGCTTAAAACAACATACATGTATTCTCTTACAGTTCTGGAGGTCAGAAGTCTGAAATCAGTTTCACTGGGTCAAAATCAAGGTCAGTGAAAGGTAGCGTTCCTTACAGAGGCTCAAGGCAAGAGCCTATTTCCTTGCCTTTTTCAGCTTCTGGGGCCGTGTTCCTTGGCTTGGGGCTCCTTCCTTGATCTTCAAAGCCAGCAGCTTAGCATCTTGCCTCTGTGCCACCTTGCCTTCACCTCCTGTGTCAAGTCTTCCCCTGCCTCTCCCTTATAAGGAAATTCGTTATTTCATTTAGAACCCCTCCACCCCGATAATCCAGGGTAATCTTCCCATCTCAAGAGCCTTAATTCATTTATACCTGCAAAGTCCCTCTTGTCATATAAGGTAACATTCACAGGTTCCAAGGATCAGGATCTGAATTTTTTGGGAGGCCATTATTCAGCCTACCGCAAGTGCCCTTAACCTTGTCAGATGTGGAGACAGGATCTCAGGAATTAGGAAAGGGTGATAGATCTGACACCATTCAAAGTAAAGTTAATATAAGGGCTTGGGACTTGAGGTCAGGAAGCTGGCAGACTCTCTTTCCCATAGTGTCTCCAAAAGTTATTCCAGTAGGAAGTGAGACTCCTATGGAGAACCAGCAAGGCTTGTCGGCAGACAGACATATCCCTCGGACCATGGCAAAAGGCAGGTGGTCTGTGCCATGGAATCCTCACTCTCCTACTTTCTGAGGTTTTGTGCCCTTCCTGAAAGGCCCAGTCCTGCCTTTTAAGCCACCTTCTAAACCTATTGATGATTTCTGACATTTCCTGCTTCTGACCTTATAATGGAAGAAGTGGAAAAAAATAAGGTTGGTCCTGTCATATCCTGAGCTCCTATGCCCAGTTTTGAGCCAGTGCCCCCATGGACAACCAAGGGCAGATTCAGGGGCAGTACAGAAATTCCAGTGACCCCATGAGATACTGAAACAGGTGGGCACTGTCTCAGTGCTAGAGTCATGGAGATGACCTTTTGGAACATGTTGGAGGGTCCTGTGCTTTCCAGGATAGAATAAGACCCTGTCTTGACTAGGAATGGCCTGAATCTGGGACACTGGTGCCTACAGCATATGCAGAGCCTGCTTGCCTAAGCTAGTGCAGAGTCCACAAAGACCCTTAGCCGCAAGACACCTGAGCCTACTCTGAGAGCCAAACTGACCAGAAACAAAAGAAAGATAAAAGAAGAAAGACTCTAAGTCTTATCTCCCCAGCCAAGATGTCTTCCTCTTATTGAAACATCCACCCCGAGGGACCTGTACTTTGAGATCTACACCCTCCTCACTCACCCTGCCCAAAGCCCAAATCCACTTCAAAGTTCAGAGAGGTTTAAACTACCAGGGGCCATGGATTGACAATGTCCTTTTCTCCTCTACACAAAGAATGACTATCTGGCCACAAAGGAACTGTAATCCCCTTCCCACTCCTAAAGGCATTTTTCAACTACCTTTATCTCTCCCAGTTGAATTCCTTCGGTCCTTAATGTCCAATATTATGGGTCCAGGGGTTGCACTGAAATCAAGTCTTCTGACTAGCTTATTGGGTCCAGCATTTTAATTGCCTTTCTTTTCTACATTTTGATGTCTTATTTTTATTTAATGACTTCTAAGGGTTCCCGTGGTATCCAGATTTTATAAGTGCTGGGGCTGTGATAAATGATGCCAGCAACTTTACAGCCCAGAAGGAAAACATATAAAGTGAATTTAATTTCATTCTCTTTTCATTCCAGCACCCAAAGACTAGAGGAAAATGATGTAAAAGTTTTCTATTTTTCTCTTTCTGCAGCCAGGGGAGAATTTGCAAAAGGAAGATCTCTTTTCTAATATCGGTTTATTTTTTTTAATGCACTCAGAATATAGATTGATTTCGCATAGCTATTTCTTTGTTGTTCTTAATTTGAACAATCTGATGTGATTGCTTTTAAATGCATCTCTGGGGTTTTCGCTATTTTTAATTAGCGTGGCTTCATTTTTCTTTGTTTTACTGTTATCACTCTAGTTGATGTGTTTTTGATCTTCACGCTTCATCAGTCCCTGCCTCTTCACCTAACTCTTCCGTCTCCCATCCTATTCACCCATGGTTTTATAGAAGCTGGTACAATTCTGAATCACCTATAAAAACAAAGGTCTCCGGTTCTTCCTCAGTGCCTCTCATCGCCTAGTTTATGATGATATGTTCCCTCTGTAATGAGGAAAAAACTAATAAATGGTATCATAAAAAGAATCATAAAATTAGAGGTGGGAAACCATACATTTCAATTTCTCCCCAATTTTGCAGAGGAGGAAACTGAAGCCCAACCCACTAAAGCCATGGGCCGGAGCTGGACTCCAAGCTGGTACTGCACCCACAAGGCTTGTCCTCCACCTCCCACCTACCCACCCTGGGCTGGCAGCTGCAGCACGCAGGCCAGGAGCAGGTACCGAGCAAGGGCCTGTTCTTCAGCTCAGTCCTTCCCTCGCCCCGTCTCTCCTCCCCAGGAGAGTGCAGTGGCTGCTCCAGAGACTCTCACCAGGGCAGCACTGTGATGTTCTGCAGTGGAAAGACCTCAGAATTGAAAATCAAAAAATCTCCGTGCTAGTCTTGCCTTTGACACTAATCAGCTCTGAGAACTTGGATGAGTCATTTAAGCAACCCAATTTTATTAATAGTTTACTCCCCATGAAATGGAAATGTGTTCCTGGCCTACAGTGCAGGGTGGTGATAAATGACTTTTCTATCTTTTGAAATTCTCCATGCATGGCTTCCAGGACACCTTCTTTTCTGGATTCCTCAGCTCTGTGGTTATTCTTCTCAGCCTCCTCCTGAGATGGTTTTCTTCCACCCCCCCCCCTTCATGTGGGCTCCCTTCAGGACTCCATCCTCCCTTCACTTCTTCTCCAACTCTGCACGCTCAGCATACCCGCCACGGAACTGTTCTGCTTCCCTACAGCTTCTCCTCCCCTGTCGCTTGTCTTGGCAAATGGCACCCCCTCTACTCTGTTGCTGATATCAGAAAAGCAGAAATCATGTTAGGTTTCTCCTCAATCCTTTGCCACGCTGTTATTTCTTTCTCCTGAGTTTCTTTCCATTTTATCTGTTTTCATGTCTAGTTAAGGCTCTAATTGCCTCTTACCTAGACTATTTCAACAACCTTTAATTTGTCTTCTCCCCTTTCAGTTTACCCCTTTCTGATTCATTTTCCACACCTCCATCATAGTTAACTACCCAAAACATAATTCTGATCATCATTTTATTCTCAGACTTTTTAAAAGTCCCTCATAATCTAAAAAAAAAAGATTAAACTTCTTTCACAATGTCCTTCATGGCAACCCTCCAATCTCATCCGTCTCCATTTGCACACTCTCACTGCCACACTTTAGCAATACGGAAATCCTTAATTCTTATTAGAGGCCTCCCATGAGCTTGCAGGAGACTAGCAGACACCTTTTGGAGTGTCTTTAGCCTTCAGGTCCCCTCTTTTGAGCTTTCACCCATAATGAAGAGTCTGGAAAACCTTATTTTTGTTTTTGTTTTTGAGACAGAGTCTCGCTCTGTTGCCCTGAGCAGAGTGCCGTAGCGTCAGCCTAGCTCACAGCAACCTCAAACTCCTGGGCTCAAGCAGTCCTCCTGCCTCAGCTTCCTGAGTACCTGGGACTACAGGTGTGCACCACGTCGCTCAGCTAATTTTTTTATTTTTAGTAGAGACAGGGTCTGGATCTTACTCAGGCTGGTCTTGAACTCCCTACCTTAAGCCATCCTCTCACCTCTGCCTCCCAGAGTGCTAGGATTACAGGCATGAGCCACCGCGCCCGGCCGAAAACCGTGTTTGAATCATATGATCTCATTCTCATCATTATGGTATATGACTGGAGTAGATTCTGGACCCAAGCTGGGCCAGTAGTTATTCCTTACCAAAAATTTTGAATTTAAACTGAGAACTATAAATCAGTTATATATGGTTCAATGGATTCCTTTTCAGTTCTGTGTTCAGCCCCCTAGTGTGGCTTGGTAGCACCCTGCTGTCAGCATCTGTGGGATGCCCACAGTTTTCTATCGAATATTCCCATTTTTGTTTAAACAAGTATGAAATGGGTTTCTTTATTTGCCACAAAATGACTACTCTAAGTAACTCATTTACATATTTCATACTTTGTAATTTAACATCTGATTTTCCTCTGACTGAATCATCCTCCAACTCTTTTCTTCTTATGAATTTCTATGCATCTGCAGGACCCAGCTCAAGCATTGCCTCCTCTGCAGAGTTCTCCAACATTCCCTCTCTCTTAGACTATTTACCCCCGCCTGTGAGCTCTCACTGTGCTTGCTATCACACTTAGTCACAACTTGCTTTTACAAGACAGTTTTTTCCAGAAGACCAAGAGCTCCTTGAGGGCAGGGACTGTGCCACGTTCATGTTTGCATCTCCAACGCTAGGAGAGAGCCTCGCGTGTGGCAGATACTTAGTGCATTTATCTTGAGTGAATTAATATTCATGAAAAGTGTTCTGTAAAAACTATTATGGCATACACAACTATTAGATGGAACTTTTAAAAGATGTGTACAACAAACATTGTCCAGGCCTAATGAATAAAACAATGGCTTTACACATCTGATAGATCATCCCCACAGCCCTAAAATTCTGATTAATGCTTTGTACTGAATTTTAAATTTATTATGATTATTATCAATTGATTAACTTTCCATATAAATTAAGAAAACTACAAGAGGAAAGAAACATACTGAAACAGCTATCAATTTAGAGAAATGAAGGGCTTCATGCTAAGGGATCAGGCTTTAAATTGGTTCTCTTTTATTTGAAGTCGCTTTAAGGTTGAATTGTCAAAAAACATTTTGACAGCCTACTTCAACATTTTGTTTTTCTTCTGGTGTTTCAGGGTATAGCAAAAACCTCTTTGCTTTGACCCCTTCCAGTGCTTTTTCGTTTCTCAAAGAAATTGGAAAATGCTCTCAGACCATCTCAAAAGAAAATTCATACATCCTTCATTCCATCTCAAGAAAAGACTTGTTTCCCTGCATGAAACACCCCAAAAAGGATAAACAAGCAGCTGCCTAAATTGTTCTTCAAGGTCCAAGGAAGAATACAGATCACAGTAATACACCTTGGAACTGACTCCTCATCATTCTCAAAACACACCCTGCATTTCTCTGCCTGTTTTTACTGTCTATCTGTTTGACTAGGAATAATGTCCACCATCTGTTTAAAGCTCAGCTTCCCTTATTTCCCTGAATGGGAGTAAGTTTTCTTTTGCCTGCATTCCCTAGCGATTGCTTTGCACCTCACCTGTAGAACTCCCTACATGCAGCCATGAGCATGTCAGTTTCCACTCTAGACCAGACTGGTCAAGGTAAGGGCTGTGTCTCTGAATATGCACAACACTACCTTGGTGCCTTGGTACTCAATATTTCTTATAATTAAACATATACACACAAGATTTTGTTCAGTAGTCCTACAGGACCATGTGACACTGCAATTAAAATTAAATTCAGTTAGTGTTAGAAAACCCACTTCCCAGCTCTACTCGTAGTTTAGTTTGACAGATATTGACAACATGGCCTTCACAGTCCTACCTCCCCACGAACCAAATTGTGAATTCTGAAACTAACATGTGTCTGACTGATACCTGTAAGTGTCTTTGAGAAGATAATGCAATGAGCACTGATAAGAAAATCAGGAGACCTAGATTTTAATCTCCAATGTAACAATGGGTGTAATGCTTTTCTTCCATAAACCTCACTTTTCTTATTTATAAAAAAAAAGTGCTGCTCCAGTGTTTGAGAAAATATCTTCCTATGGTTTGGTAATAGTAACAGATCTAAAAAGCCAGCACATATTAACTTGCATTTCCAACAAGAACTAATCAATATAGTCAATGTACCATGAGACAGAATCTATCAAACAATGAAAAGAAATTGATGTGCTTAAACTTGTAGTTAAAATCCTTCTTTTCTAGACCTTTAGAATGATTTTTTTTCTACCAGAAATAAACAAAAAAGAAACATAGACCATACTCAAGTGTGTGCAGACGTGAGTAAAAAGATTGGAAGATATGTCATATGCAAAACAACGGAAGGACCTAGGAGTGGCTAGGAGGGAAAAGAGAGTACGTGGGTGCAGTGAAGGGCCAAGACACAGAAGCTCTCAGCAATGAGTCCCCCATCACCAGGGGCATTTAAGCAGAGTCTAAGTGACTCCCAAATAGAGATATGGTAGAGAAGGTTCAAAGATTGAATGATGGGTTAGCATATAGCCTCAAGCACAGGTTTCAAGTTCTACATGATGGGTGAGCACGTAACCGGGAGATGCTATAGTTCTCTCTCTTGAGTTCCAACCATACATGTCTCTGGGGGAACTCTCAGCCTAGGATCAGAAGGACATTGGTGAATCCCTGGTGGGTGGTCAAGGCTGTTACAGTAAAAAAATTAATCAGACATAAACAACTTTCCCAAAGAGGCCTATTGCAGGTTATAAAGGCTTGGGCTGTCATGGCCCACGGCCTAGCCCCCAAAGAACAATTTACTTTGTGGCAGGGTCCATTCAGGCAGAGAAAGCATTCACTATTTAACACTGAGGTCAGCCTCTTAAGTCAACTTCTTCCAAACGCAGAATAAAATAGCAGATTTCAGCTTTATAAACAACTGTCTGATTTTTTCAACTCTGTCTTCCTAGAACTACCTGATGGGAACTTATGCTAACTGAAACCAAGGGAGTTTAGAAACACCTGCTGAGGGCCAGGTGCCATGGCTCACGCCTGTAATCCTAGCACTCTGGGAGGCCGAGGTGGGAGGATCAGTCAAGGTCAGGAGTTCAAGACCAGCCTGAGCAAGAGTGAGACCCTGTCTTTACTAAAAATAGAAAGAAATTGGCTGGACAACTAAAAATATACAGAAAAAATTAGCCGGGCATGGTGCTGCATGCCTGTAGTCCCAGCTACTCAGGAGGCTGAGGCAGAAGGATTGCTTGAGTCCAGAAGTTTGAGGTTGCTGTGAGCTAGCCTGATGCCATGGCACTCTAACTCAGGCAACAGAGCAAGACTCTGTTTCAAAAAAAAAAAAAGAAAAGAAAAGAAACACCTGCTGAGATTCAGCATATTCTCTTTTTATACAATTTCCAAAGAAGCAATTATTTTCAGAGAGGTTAAATCTTGATGGAATGAAAAAGTACAAAAGGTCAATAAGCAGGTGGAGATGTGTGTGTGTGTGTGTGTGCGCGCATGTGTGTATATATATACACACACACATATATATATACACACACACGTGCACACACACACACACACACACACACATATATGAGGCAAGTTATAATACAAAAGCTGCCTGGAAGCAAGAAATGTTTGTAGCCAAATGAAAGGGACTGTAAGACCAGCAGAGTTGTTTAGATTTTAACGTTTCTCTTCAGTAAAGAAAGATTATTCAATCACATCATGTTTAAAAAAAAAAAAAAGATCTAAAGACATCCACAAACTTCATTTTCCTTCTTTACAAATTTAAAACAACTCAAATGTTTATCAATAGAGAAGTGGATAAAGACATTGTGATATATTTGTGCAATGAAATATCATACAACAATGAACATGACTGAATAACATTTAAATGGATAGATCTCAAAAATAAAACATAAGCAACTATTCATAAGGATTATTAAAGTACAAGCAATGCAGCATGTTAGTTACAATTTTATACCCATGTAGTAAATTTTAAACCACGGGCAAGAAGAATACACACTGAATTCATGATAGTGTCTGCCCCTGGGGAAGAGAGAAAAAAGGAACTACAATTTTATTTGTATTTATTTGTTACAAATTCTGAAAAAATATAAATATTTACAAATTGAACATTACCTTCACCATAGTGACTTTCCTAATATACCCAAGCCTCATATTTTCCTTATTGTCTTAGAACAGTGGTTCTCAAAATATAATGTGCATTAGAATCTCCTGGAGCACTTGGTAGAACAGATTGCTAGGCCCACTCCCAGGATTTTTGATTTAGTAGGTCTGAATTTGGGCCCCATAATTTGCATTTCTAAGTTTCCAGGTGATTCTAATGCTGTTGGTCCAGGGACCACACTTTGAGAAACAATGTCTTATACTGTAGTTGCTAATGAACATGCATTCAGACTTTGAACTCTCTAAGGATAGAGATTTTAACTTACTAATATTTGTAGATCCTACCCCCCCAGCAAATAGGTATTATTTGTAAATATTTGTAAATCAAAGGAGTTTACCATAAAAACAATATATACTCACCAAGCATACATTCTGCAGTAATGAGCCACTTAAGAGCAATACAAAATAAGCAATATGTTGATGATAATGAGCTGGAAATTTTAGAAAAGCAAATAAAATATTACCTTTGGAGGTTTACCACATACTCAGAAAGGACCTCAGTGTATGGTAACATATCCAGCAAGATCTAACTCTCAAGTCAGAGCCCCTAAGTCACTTTTATCATTGCTCCAAGATATGATAAATATATTGGAGGCAAATCTTACTGACAAAACTTATATATTAACACATAATGCCAGATATATTCAGTTGATGATGAGAAATTTTAACTATCTCATCAGGATATGTACTTTCCTGAGAAGCACATTCCCTTCTTGAAGATCAGTCTCTACAGGAAGCCAAGATTAACCGTTAAATGTTGACTCAGAGCAACAAAAGTGAGTCGGTGAATCATCATGGCCAGTATCATGGAGCTGCAATACACTGTTGTATTCATCTCCTTGTGGGGGGCCAAGCAGCCCAAATTGCTATGAGGAGAGAGGATCCTAAATTCAAGGCAGGGCTAAAGATATTCTGAAAACCTTTTATATCTAGGTTCCCTTTTTATTTCATTTAGAGCATCCACTTAGCACGAATGTTCTTTCCTCTGAAATATGGTGATCATCATGGAAACTAAAGATTTCCCTTTCAGTCATGATTGATGGATATGCCATGCTTTCCTTGTCTTAAAACTGGGAGTTAACCTGGTTTTTAAGGTGGCTTCATTTATGCATTCACTTATTGAGTAGTCTGTGCAAGACGATGTGCTTGTTACTAAACTATTTGGATGAACAAGACATAATCTTTGCCATCACAGAGATTACAGTCTAGAGGGAAAATGACATCTAACTAGGTCCCTACCACAAAGTAAGGAAAATGCTGTGGAGGGGATGGATAAATACAGTGTAGTGGGAGCAGATCAGTGGGACAGATCCTGCAGAAGACAGATCTCCATTGTATGTTCATAGCACTATCAGAAGATAATTAAAATAAAAATTCTAGGAGATAAGGAGTTCTGGTTTCAGCTCCAACATGTAAAGAGTCTGGAAATTGTCAGTTTCATCCCTACAATGAGAAACATTATAAGGACAATTGCAAGCTGTACAAATTCAAAAATCAACAGCTTTTCTCGGACCTATCAGAGAACTGAGGTAGCAAGTAAATTGTCACCTGAAATCTGGAGAGACAGGTGCGTACAGAGAGATACAACCTAGATCTGCTTACCTGAAGCAGAATGAACACTTCCATGATAATTTTGATAAATTGCTGGAGGCTGAATGTGGGCTAATGTGAGAACAAGAAGATCCTGGGAGTCCCCACACATCTGTGGGCGTTCCTTCCAGGAACTGCACCAGGTTGTCAAGGTGAGGCACCAAGAAGTATCCCTTTGTGATCACTAAAGGAACAGGAGAAGAGTCGCCATTGTGAAATATGCCCAAAGCTTCTTTATAACAATTCCTACTCTCCAAGGAAAGAGATTTTGTCAGAAGCTTAATTTTGAAAACTTATCTCAGCTAGAAGAAGGAAATTCCTCCTCTGGGCTTCCTATCTCAGTTAAATTGGGGAGAATAGTCAACATAAGCTTCAGCGAACTAGACTCAGAACACTACAACCATGGGGGGAATATGAAGTTGAGTGGAGGTAAGGAGAATATACAACACTGGAAAACACTTAAGAAGGTCACAGGCCCAAGATATAGGCCCATTAAAACACTGAGATTTAATGACTACATGCCAACAGGGCCGCAGTATAATAGCAATATATTACAACTGGAAGAGCTGCAAGATGAAGACTCTCTGAGGAAAAGTACATAGGAAAGCCCATAATCAAGACAGTGGATAAAAACACACTAGAGGATTTGAAGCATCTAGTACCTGTAACTACAATAAACATTAAACATAGCCCAACTCCTAGGCAGATTAACATAAGTCCTCACACTAAGGGCCAATTTACCGTAGTTTCTATTATCAGGTAAAACTTGTTCGCCTTTCAACAAAAAATTAAGAATGATTCCAAAAGCAAGAAAAAAACACGCTCTGAAAAGGCAAAGCAATTATCAGAACCAGACTTTAATATGACAAAGACGTTTTAAATATCAGATAGGGAATTTAAAATCACTATGAAGGGAGGTTGATTAAGGGTACAAATATACAATTTGATTGAAGAAATAAGACCTGGTGTTTGATAGATCAGTGGGGTGACTATAATTTCAATAATCTCTTGCATGTTTCAAAATAGCTAGAAGAGAATAATTTTAATGTTTCTACCATAAAGAAAAGATAAATATTTAAAGTGGTAGATATCCTAATTATATTGATTTGATTTTTATAAATTATATGAATGTGTTAAATTATCACATATACTGCCCAAAATGTACATCTATTATGTGTCAATAAAAAATTAATTTAAAAAATGTTGGGGTCACTAATGGAAAAAACAGATAATATGCAAGCACAGATAAGTAATGTTGCAGAGAGATGGAAATCCTAAGAAAGATTCAAAAGGAAATGCCAGAAATCAAAAACAATAACAAAAATGAAGAATGCCTTCAGTGGGTTCATAAGTTAAGGAAAGAATCAATGAATTTGAAGATAGGTCAATAGAAATTTTCCAGATTGAAATACAAAGACAAAAAAAGAGTAAAAAAACAAAATAAAACATTCGAGAACTGTGAGAATATTAAAAGGTGTAACATATATATAGTGGAAATGCCAGAAAAAAAGAGAGACAATAGAGCATATGAAGTATTTAAAGTAATAATGTCAGAGAACCGTCCAAAATTAATGATGGATACCAAATCAGAGAAAGCTCAAAGTACACCAAGCAGGATATTTACCAAACTAAATCAAACAAAACAAACACCCAGATGTATCATATTCAAACTGCAGAAAACCAAAGACACAAAGAAAATCTTGAAATAAGTCAAAGGAGAAAACAAAAGAAACTTTACCTATAGAGCAGATTTCTTGCCAGTAATAATGCAAGTGATAAGAGCATGAAGTAAATAAATATTGAGGAAAAAACTCAAAATCTAGAATTCTATATCTAGCAAAATTATGTTTTAAAAGTGAAGCAGAAATTCTTTTTTAGACAAACAAAAATTTAGAGAATTCATTGACATTAGAACTGTCCCACAAGAAATATTGAAAGAAGCTTTTCAGGCAGAAGTAATATAATATTTGTCAGAAACTTAGAAATACATAAAGAAAGAAAGAAAATCAGAGAATAGATAAATCAAAGTAAAATAAAATATTTCATTTTTCTTATTCTAAGTGATCTAAAGTATAACTGTTTGTTAAAATTAATAACAGTTGCAATGTATTGGCTGATTTTAGCATATGAGAAAGTGAAATTAGTTTAAAATTTATATTGTAAAGTCTACAGCAACCACTAAAACCAAAGACTATAAGAAAAGGTGAGGGGAGAAGGAGAGGAGACAAAAAACAAATGCAGCAAGTAGAAAACAGTTACAAGCACCCAAATATATTACTAATCACTTTAAATATGATGCTCTATTTTTTATTTATTCAGGATATTATGGAGATACAAACATTTTAGTTACATGAGATTGTCAAAGAATGTGGATAAAAAAACAAGATCCAACTATATGTATGTTGTCTATAACAAACCACTTTATATAAAGAGACTCAGCTGGGTTAAAAATAAAGGAATTTTTTTTTACATAAATGTAAAAGTTGATCCTAAAATCCATATGAAAATGGAAGGGATCCTGAATAATGAAAACAATCTTGAAAAAGGACAAGGTTGGAGGACTCGCATTTCCCAATTTTAAAAGTTACTGTGAAGCCAAGTAACTTTTAAAGTTACTGGGAGACAGTATAGTGGCATGAGAATAAACATATACGTCAATATAGTAGAACTGAGACTCCAGAAACAAACCTTTGCATATATGGTCAATAGATTTTCAACAAGAGTACCAAGACAATTTAATGGGTAAAGAAAAGTCTCTGTGATGGTTAGTTTTATATGTCATCTTGACTGGGCCATGACATACTCAATATTTGGCTAAACTTTCTTCTGGGTATGTCTTTGAGAGTGTCTCTGAATGAGATCAACATTTGAATTGGTAGACTGAGAAAAGCAGATTGCCCTCACCAGTGTGGGTGGGACTTATCCAATCCATTGAGGGCCTGAATAGGCTGAGTGAGAGAGAATTCGCTCTCTCTGCTGACTGTCTTAGAGCTGGAACATTGGTCTTATTCTATTTTTGGACTTGGACTAGAACTGTACCATCAGCCCGTCTGGGTCTCCAGCTTCCCAGGTACAGATCTTTGGACTTCTTACTCTCCATAATTGTGTGAGCCAATTCCTTACAATAAATCTATTTAGATAGACAGATAGATACCAATATTCTATAGATATAGACCAATCTCCTATTGGTCTGTTTCTTTGGAGAACTCAGACTAACACAGTGTCTTTAATAAATGCTGGAGCAACTTGATATCTACATACATGAGAATGAAGTTAGACCCCTACTTCATATTATAGATTACAATTAATTCAAAACGGGTCCAAAATGAAGAGCTAAAAGTACAAAATTATTAGAAGAAAACATAGGAATAAATGTCTATAACCTTGAATTAGGCAATGGTTTCACTTTTTAAACTAATTTCTTAGAAAAATTTCTAGATTTACAGAAAAATTGAGCAACTGGTACAGAGAGTTCCCTTTAGCCACATAGTTTTCCCTACTATTAACATCTGCATTAGTGGTAAATTTGTTATAATTAATGAACTAATATTAATATGTTATTATTAACTGAAATCCATAGTTTATAATGAGGTTCACTTTTGTGTTGTAGAGTTTTATGGGTTTTGACAAGTGCTTAATATCATGAATTCACCATTACGCTACCATACAGAATACATATCATGTCATACAGAATATTCCTAAAATCCCCTGTGTTTTACCTATTTATCCCTTCCCACTCCCCTGATTCCATGGTAATCACTGATCTTACTGTCTCTATAGCTTTGACTTTCCTAGACTGTCATACAGTTGGAATTACACAGTATGTACTCTTTTCAGAATGGCTTTCACTTATACTATGTTTAAGGTTCCTCTATGTCTTGCTGTGCCTTGACAGGGCATTTCTTTTTATTGCTAAGTAATATTCCATTGTATATATGTGCCACAGTTTGTTTATCCATTCTTCTGTTGAAGGGTATCTTGGTTACTTCCAGTTTTTGGAAACTATGCACAAAGCTGTTACAAACACTCATTCAGGTTTTTGTGCAGACATTTTTCCAACTATGTTTAAATACAGCAATGGACTATGTTTAACTTTGTAAGAAACTGCCAGACTGTCTTCCAAAGTAGATGTATTATTTTGCATTTCCGCCAGCAATGAGTGAGAGTTCCTCTTGCCCCACATCCTTATTAACATTTGATATTGTCAGTTTTTTGGATTTTAGCCATTCTAACAGATGTGCAATGGTATCTCATTTTTTTTAATTTGCAATTCCCAAATGACATAAAATGTTGAGCATCTTTTCATATGTGTATTTGTCATCTGTTTATATTCTCACTGAGGTGTCTCTTCAGATCTTTTGCCCATTTTTGAAATTGAGTTGTTTTGTTGTTGAGTTTTAAGAGTTCTTTGTGTATTTTGGGCAGAAGTCCTTGGTCAAATGTGTGTTCTGCAATAGTTTGTCCAAGTCTATCGCTTGTCTTTTCATTCTCTTAGCAGTGTCTTTCACAGAGAAGATGTTTTTAATTTTAATAAAGTTGAACTTATCAATTTTTCTTTCATGGATCATCCTTTTGGTGCTGAATCTAAAAGTCACCTAGATTTTCTCCTATGTTATCTTCTAGATGATTTATATATTTGTATTTACATTTAGGTACATTTTGAGTAAATTTTTGCAAAAGATGTGTGATCTGTGTCTAGATTCTTTGGGTTTTTGTTTTGTTTTGCTTTGTTTGTTGCTTTGTTTTTTGTTTTGCATATGGATACCCAATTATCCCAGTACCAATATTTGTTGGAAAATACTATTATTTCTTCACTGAATTGTCTTCACTCATTTGTCAAAGATAAATTGACTATAATCTGTGGCCCTATTTCTGGGCTCTCTGTTCTATTCCATTTAACTATTTGTCGATTATTTCTCCAGTACCCAGTTGTCTTGACTATTACAGCTTTACGGTAAATTTTGAGGTATGGTAGTGTCTATCCTCCAACTATATTCTTCTTCAATGTTGTGTTGACTATTCTGGGTCTTTTGTGTTTGCATATAAACTTTATAATCCACTGGTCATTATCTATCATATATCTGGATGATATTTTGATTGAGATTTCACTGAATCTATAGATCAAGTTGAGAAGAATTGACATCTTTACAATGTTGAATCATCCTACCCACAAACATGGAATATCTCCCCACTTATTTGAATCTTCTTTAATTTATTTCATCAGAGTTTCATAGTTTTCCTCATATAGACCCTGCATATATTTTGGTAGATTATATCTGACTCTTTCTTTCTTTTTCTTTCTTTCTCTTTCTATCTCTCTTTCTTTCTTTCTTTCTTTCTTTTTTTGGATGCTAATGTAATTGTGTTTTCATTTTAAATTCCAGTTGTTCCTTTCCAGTATCTGGAAAGCAAGTGTCTTTTGTATATTAACTTCGTATCATGCAACCTCACTAAAATTACTTACGAATTCCAGAGTATTTTGTTGTTGTTGCTAATTCTTTAGAATTTTCTATATAGACAATCATGCCATCTGTGAACAAAGACAACTTTATTTCTTCCTTTCTAATCTTTACACTTTTTCTTTTCTTTTATTTTTTTCTTATATTAACTACAACTTCCTATATGAAGTTGAACAGGAGTGTGGAGAGGGAACATACTTAACCTTTTCCAAATATTAGAGAGGAAACATCTAGTTTCTTACCGTTAAGTATGATCTTAGCTGTAGGTTTGTTGTAGACATTCTTTATCACATGGAGGAATTTCCCCTCTACTCCTAGTTTACTGAGAGCTGTTATCTTGAGCAAGTTTTAGATTTTGTCAAATGCTTTTTCTGAATCTATTGATATGATCAGATGATTTTTCTGCTTTAGCTTGTTGATGTATGAATTACATTAATTTATGTTTGAATGTTGAACCAGCCTTGCATATCTGGAAAAAGGTTCTACTTGGTTGTTGTATAATTCTTTTTATCCATTGTTGGTTTTGATTTGATAATATATTGTTGATTTTCACATTTCTGTCCATGAGAAATATTGATCTGTAGTTTTCCTTTCTTGTAGTGATTTATCTGCTTCCCTCTGCTTCTATTTTCTGGAAGAGATTGTAAACAATTATGGTTGGAGGTAGTGGCTCAACACCTGTAATCCTAGCACTCTGGGAGGCCAAAGCAGGAAGATCGCTTGGGGTCAGGAGTTCGAGACCAGCCAGAGCAATAGTGAGACCCTGCCTCTACTAAAAATAGAAAAAATTAGCTGGGCGCAGTGGCACATGCCTGTAGCCCCAGCTACTTGGGAGGCTGAGACAGGAGGATCACTTGAGCTCAGGAGTTTGAGGTTGCAGTCAGCTAGGCTGATGCCATGGCACTCTAGCCCAGACAACAGAGTGAGACTCTGTCTTGAAAGAAAGAAAAAAAGAAAGAAAGAAAGAAAGAAAGAAAGAAAGAAAGAAAGAAAGAAAGAAAGAAAGAAAGAAAGAAAGAAAGAAAGAAAAGAGATTGTAAACAATTAGCATAATTTATTCCTTAAATGTTTGATAGAATTCACCAGTAAGACCATCTGGACCTGGTTCTTTATTTTTGGAAGGTTATTCATTTCCTTATTCAGTTTCTTTTGTAGAAAGCTTATCTATTTCTCCTTGTGTGAATTTTGGTGATTTCTGTCTTTTAAGAATTAGTCCATTTCATCTAAATTATTAAACTTATGGGCATGGAGCTGTTCATGTATTCCTTTATTATCCTTTTAGTAACTGCAGAATTAGTAATAATTATCTCTTTAATTTCTGATATTCAAAATTTTTGTCTTTTTTTCTCAGTTATCCTGGCTATACAACATATATACACATATTTTATTTGGACATACTACAAAGGCCTATTACCAAGTAATTTGAAATTCTTCCAGGTTTTAGGAAGACTCAGAAGAAAAGAAGTCTTTGAGAAAGGCCTAGGCTTCTGTGCAAGCAGCTCTACCACTTTGACCACAATTCCCAGAAGATCCATAATGTTTGGAGTGTGTGTGGCACATAGGAAGGCTTTAGAAAACATTTGGCTGGCTCCCGTAGGTGATGCATGGTGAGTAATATTTTGGAATTAAGCTATTCTATCCTATATAGACAAACATATTTCTTTAAAAAAAAAAAAAACCCAACAGCTGCTGACTTTTTCTTGGACCCTAGTAGAGATTGAATACTTGACCAGGGGCCATCAAGTTGCAATGCAGCCTGAGCTTCCAGGAAATGAGTACTGTCCAGTTCACCAACCCATACATTTTTGATGCACATAGCAGAACTCCAACAACAAATAGGAGTGATGTGTAGGGACTGGGATTCATGCACATCTTGAAGGCACAACTAAGTTCCATGAACAAGTGGCCCAGAAACTCATAGTCCCTACTATTAATACTACTTCATTGCTTTTTCTATCTCAACCCATATCCATCATCTCATGGAAGGCTTTTCCTATCACTATTTGATTAATTAAAAAGTTGGTACCAGTTTATAGATGGATCTGCACAAGATAGCACCCACTGAAAGTGAACAGCTATAACACTACAGCCCCACTCTCAGGCTGCATTAATAGAAGATTGTCCCTGATCTAGAAGGAGGAAGGAGTTCCCTTTCTTTGTACCAGTCACCTTTCACCTGTGGTACTGCATTCTGTTTTGGATATTACCCTTAAAGAAATATATAGATAAATTTAAGCAGTGCTTAGACAGAGCATTCAAGGTGGTGAGGAGAATTTGAAGCCATGCTGCGCAAGAAATGTTAAAGTAACTGAAGTAATTTAGTCTGAAGAAAAGAGCACTCAGGTAAGGGAAATAATTAATGTCCATACATTTCTGAAGGGCTAATTCTACAAAAGAGCTTGTCTTAATTTTAAACTTTGCAAGTTAAGCCATCAGTGACTTTGCGCAAGTTATTTAAATACTTTGAACATTAGTTTCTACATCTGTAAAACATTGAGGTATAAATTTTGCCCTAATGCCTAAATTATGAATTATAAAATGTGTGAAGATCCAATAACATAGCAGTTGTAGAACACTTTAATAAATTGGAAAATATTTTTTAAATGCAAACAACTCTTATCTTCTTTATTATCAAAACCATTTGTAAAGAAGTTGTGTATGTCAGTCACATACTGGGGTTTTTGATAAATATAAAGTCTAGTAAAGTCTAGTCTTTTTCTTCTCCTAACTTTCATCTTAATTGGAAAGTTAGGGGAAGTGTAAATATATAAATAGCCATAGATGTATAAATAAAAGCATAGCCATAGAAATAAATGTACATGTGTACATGCACACACACAACACTAACAACATAAGGTATCACTCAGTGTGTGTATAGTAAAACTTCAGTTAAAAGTAAAGGAAAATCTCACTCAATCTCTTTAAAAAAATAAAGAGAATTTATTGGATAGTACATATGAAAAGTACAATGGTGAAAATCTTTCTTTCATTTTAGTTAAGGTTAATATTGTACATTAATGAGAAAACAAAAGACACAGTTCCGTTACATCTCTCCACTCTGCCGTCTACAACAGGCCTTCAGATTGCACCAAAATCTCCATATGATTGGCAAAAGCTCTCAGGACCACATGCTGCTTCATCCACAATTGGCACAAAAGAAATATTCCAGCGGTGCTCAAAAAAGTCCTGAGGTTCTTGTGATTGATCATGTGACTATCCACGAACCAATTCTTGTGAACAGGGGATGGTATATCCTAATTGGCTTAAACCCATTCTAGTATCGTTTCTGAACTAGCAACGGAGTCAATTTCAACCACAGGGGCCCATTCACACCTAATGGATGTGGTGCACACCGTCTGGGGGACGGACATGCTTGAAGCTCTGACTTGGGTGGGGCAAAGACAATATCAACCACATGGCTGGGAATGCTCAGAGGAGTGGTTTACTCAAATTGGCTATTAGAGAAGGACTGGGAGGAGAAGGAGGAGAAAGGAAAAAGAAGGAGGGCAGCTGCAACAACTTCAGAGATCTGTTCACTGCAATGACAAATGAGTAAACCATGAACAAAGTGTTTTGGTAATTCAGATGAGAGAAAGAGACTAGCAGCCAAGACATTCCAGAAAACTTCTCAAAGGCTACAGAACTTGAATGGAGATTATACTCATGAGTACATCATGCCAATCCATGTATAGTAACAAATGAAATTAATGATGAAGAAGAGGGTGGGGAGAAGTCTAGTAAAATCATTGTTTTCCATCCTTGTTCGAGAGTGAGTAGATGTAGCCAGAAAAGTGAAAAAGAGCTGTATACTAGTTAAATTTGTAAATCTTGATTCTCACAGCAGGCATTTTGTAGTCAAATAAATTGATACCCAAGATAGAAATCCTATGGCAGTTTAATATTTTCCTTCCCCACATTATGATGTGCCATCTGACCTTAACGCAGCATTAGAACCTTCAGATTTTTTAATACAAGAAAGAATTAAGCAACAATTAACTGAATATATTATCTTTCTTAACTATTTGAACTCTAATTTAAATGCCTGAATTTCTTTGAAATATTGTTTAATAGTGCTATTTAATATCTGGATAACAATTTCACCATCTTAATGTACTATATTTTGGAGACACATGAAGCTAATGGCAATGAGATGACTACCTATGTGACCTAGAATATTTATCTTAGACCCTGAGAGGCATATCAACTTCAGTGGCATAAATGCTTACTTATATAAAAATTGACCTCATTTATAAGTTTCAAAGAAAATACTCAGGTCCCCAAATCTCTGCTTCAGGCCAACTTTTCCAGGATATACCTACAAAGCCGGAGGCAAAAGACGTGGCTACTACCCAGTTATGCGTGAGCAGATGCCATAGGCTGTACACTAAAACCTGTGACTAATAGATTTTTAATTGCTTCAAGCTAAAAATGCCCACAGCTGGGGTTGTACTACAGCTGCATATGAGGGACTGAGTGGGAAAATGAGTGCTTAAAACCTAAAGTCATTAATTTATGGGGTTTTTTGTTTGTTCATTTATTCGTTCGTTCATTTAGTAAAGCTAAAGCTATGGTATTGAACATGTGAAAAGAAAAATTACAAGCAATTCCTTGGAGATAATGCCCTTAATAAAGTCACAAAATCAAATCCCAATCCCAGAGCCTAAATCCCTTTCCCCTCTAACAATAATAGCGTAGGAATACCCATTTGTATTATAGCTAGAAGAGCTTAGTTAAGATGATCTGGAGCTGATCTGTTCTTAATTTGCCCAGCAAGTTACAATTTTCCTTTAACTCCCTTCTTTCCCCTAATATACAGTAGGCAGAGCACTGGATTGGAAATCAGATGACCTGGTTTCGTCTCTACCTATAGCCACCTGGGAACATCTTTGGCAAGTTACTTAATATCTCTGATTCTCAGCCTTTTCATATGCAAAAGAGAAATATTAACATTTTCAAGCTAACCTAGATTATGTTATGAAAGTAGATACTACATCATTATACCTATAACTTATTCATTCCATCTAGAATAAAATCACTGAGATTTCCAAACCATAATTAAAAACTAACAAAAAGAATAGTTCAGAGAAAAAAGAAAGAAGAGGTTGCTGACACCTTTCTCTTTTCCACTACTCCATACAAACCTCCATTATAGAACTTGGGTATTTTCAATGAATGTGTCTTACCTGTTAGACTCAATTCCCTGAAAGTAAAGACCTTATTGCACAAACTTTGTTTTCCAGTTTCCAGCAAATCCTTGACACTGGGACACATTTTAGGTAATAATAAGTAGAACACCTGGAATTAAAGCAATCATTCTCACTTACTAAAGAGGTAGGGGTGGTCATTGAGGTGTTTACACCCTAGTTTTGTAGATGTGTGTTATAACTTCTTGAAACACCAGCTCTCTGGGAATACTGCCATCTCTTGATTGTGAAAATTTGTCTGCTTTCTGGGTCAGGCCCTTGTCTCCACTATAGGATAGAATCAGTCTTTGTTTCTTGGGTCTAATGTAGTAAAAGACTGTCTCCCTTGAGTTTCTTTTCCTCCTAATCAATGCCTTTACCATCTCTTCCCAGTGTCTTTCTATGACCACAAGAAGTTATTTTGTACCAATTGTCCTGTTCCCTTTCAGAAACAGACAAGTTCTTTGGTGGAAGGTAAGAAAACTCCAGGGACAAAATCAGTATTCATATAATACTAATGGAACACACCAGTTATCTGGAAGGGCAGATTCCTTGAGGGGCAGTGTAGTAGGGTAACCAAAATAATCCTGAGGTAAAAGAGAGGGAACCTAGGCTTTATCTAAATTCTGCGTCAACTTACTGTGTTATCTGGGGAAGATAACCTACCTCTCTAAGTCATCTTTCAGTAAAATAAGTGGTGAGAACAAGATAATTTCTGAGCCCTCTTTTATTTTGGATATCCAGAGTTAAAGGTATACTTTGTGCCACCATAAAACAGAATTGTCTGTATATTGAGAGTACTTGAGCCAAGGCCAAGAAAATTGGTCCTACATTAGTACCAAAAATAAATCTGCATAATCTTGAAATAAACAAGTATGAGAAGAGTGCTGGTGAATCAAATTCCCCAGGACTGTAAGACCGATGTTTGGTGGGCAGTTAAGCATCCCTACTGGGAGTTTATATAATGGTTAAAGAAAACTTGACTGATTGAAGCTTCCAAAATGAGTGAGTTTGCTAGTCACAGGCTTCAATAGTTATTAAAATCATGGCTATGTGCTATATCTTTCTGTTGCCACACTAGCATCACCTAGAATAGCCACTAATGTCATTTTTCTGTGCTAACTAAAGCATTAAGGAAGAATGTTGTCACCCAGTAAATAGAGATTTGTTTCACTAGACACTGTAAGTTCATAGGTCATTCGTTCTTTTAATGAACACTGAGAAATTGCTATGTGCCAGACTCTGTATGAGATACTGACTAGATCATACATATGAATCTGACATATATCTATTCCAAGGAAGTTTATGCACACTCACTCTCTTACATACACTCATGCAACTATAATAAATGGTAGAAAGTGATAAGTAAGCACTGTGGAAGAGACACAGATTAAGTACTCAGAGAAGGTAGATATTCCAATTCAGAACATAAGACAGAATTTTATCAAGTAATAAGCATATAATGTGTCTTGAAGGCTGGGTTAGTTTGGCCTGTGGAAATGACATGAAGTAATAAAGGCTAGAAAACATACCACATGTGAGAACAAAATTGACACCAGTTATAACATCTAACATTTACTAAGTATTAAGAACTTTAAATACATGGTCTTGACGAGTCCTTTTAACTGTCAGGGGGATGGTTCTATTATATGCCTATCTTCAAACGGGGAAACTAAGGCCCAGAAACAAATAACACCTTTCCCAAGTTCTCCCATTAAAAGAAATAGCAAACTGCTAAGGATGGCTGAAGCACATGGCTGTAGCAAGGAAGAAGGAAAATATCTAAATGGTTCATTGTGGCTAGATAATAAACAGGCTAGAAGGCTAGACTCTTTCAGTGAATGAAATTGAGGAGGAACTCAAATGAACTCAATAGGAAGCAAAAAGTAAGACCCTCTGTATATTTAAAGCAAAACAAAACAGAACAGAACAAAGCCATGCTCTGTGTATTATTTAAAATGGCCCAGAACCAACACTCCTTGAGCGCCCTTTTCAATGACAAAGTACGACGTGCAGTCACATCTGAAAGGGATGTGAATGCCCTTTCTAATACAGCCCTCTGCTCATGAAGGTGGGCCAAGTAGGCTGGAAGGTAGCTCACCATGTTAAAATGTTTTATTCAATTTAAACTTTAAATAAAAAATGTATCTATGTGGGCACCTGACTACATAATTTTTGCCGATTATTTCCATACTACTATTGGGAACTGACAACTAAAGATGATACAACTTAAAATCCCCTGGCACTCATACATTCTCTGCATTGCTCAGAAAACAATTAAATTGGGTTCTCTTCTGTGCTTTAATCACGGTAACGCAATTATGTTACTCCACTGAGTTGGTTGGTAACCAGATGTACATAAGGCATTTAGCACAGACAGGTCCCCTAAGTGGACTCGCATTAATTCCTCCCTAAAAGTCTTATAAATAAAAGATGCACCAGAACTTCAAAGGACGTTCTGTTTTCACAGAGATTAGCAAATTGGCTTGGATTTTTTCTCTTGCTCGATCAGCTGTTTAGAAATTGACTTCCACTAAGCCAGCCACTTTCATATTAAAAATGTGTATTATCTAACACAAATATTTTCTACAAAATATGAAGTTCCTCTTAGATGTTTGTATGCTGCCATTAGTAAGTTTATAATATGAGGATTTACATTGAGTTTACATATTTATATTCGGTTTATAATTTCAGCAGCTATACAGAAATATGGTTGATAGCTAATACACATATCCTCAAAAGGACATCTATTTCAGGTCTCTGTAAGTTAAATTAGCAATGTTTTTATCTCTGTCTTCAGTGGTCACATTTAGTATGTTGCTATAATAGTAATAATAATAGCTATAATTTATTGAGCTTTTTATTATGTTTTGTGGTTTTTTGACTCTCATTTTGATAAAATTTTAAAAAGACTTCAGATGCCTCCCACAGTTATTCTGGGTTATGATTTTAAGGTCTGATGCCTTCAATATAGCATAGCATTCAGTGAGGTAGCCCAACACATGTATATCCTGCAACTCATAGCAGTTCCACGCTGACATCCTATAATAAAAGTGATACTCATCTTGAGAAAAAATATTTTAGAAGCTTACTTTTAGAACAGAGATAGTTGTTTGGCATTGTTTAGTTAGAGAGGATTGTTGAACAAGATATAAAAGCAATGGTATTTCTCTTGATAATGTTCAAAGACTAGAAACAAATTCAGAACTTTAATTTAGCTATTTAAACCACCTTTTCTCCCCAACCACTAAATGATTTTTCCTTTTCATTTTTCATATATTACATATTTTTATATAAACCTGGTGCATAGTTGGACATTTTGGCCTGCCTGCCCATATATACTCATTTTAATAATTCAACATATAATTTTAGTGTATTTGATATATAATTGATGTTTGTGGTAGCTGCTGCCAATAATTACCACTGGATTAAAGTTTGAATGCATGGAATTACTTGTAATTATTTCAATCTGAAATAACCCAAATTATAAGAGTTACCATTTAAAACATAACATTTATTGCCACAGAGAATTTTATTTCTTTTATTTTTTAATATTTATTTTTTAAGAGACAGGGTCTCACTCTGTTGCCCAGGCTAGACCCAAACTCCTGAGTTCAAGCAATCCTCCTGCCTCTATCTCCTGAGTAGCTGGGGCTACAGGAGCAAGCCACCACACTCGGCTTGCCACAGGGAATTTTAAATAGACATCTATGAGCATTGGAGTGCATAGCTCAAAGAAAACTGAAACCGCCAGTCAAGTTTGTCATGTATTATTGAACAGAAAGGTTTACTCAGTAAGAAACCAAATTTGTGTTTTTCATAATTTCACGATAATTTTATTTTATATTTACAGTCTTCAATTTCTAATGCAAGGGTCTTGCTGAGGATTTGGGGGATTAGGGAATAGAGAGGGGGGTCGGAGGAGAGGGATCAGAGGTCTGATATAGACAATAATAATTAATAAAGCTAACAGGATGTGAAAGTCTTCCAGAAGAAATTCTTGCAGCCAGCCTTGCGTTCCCGGGGGGCCATAGCTGGGTTTGAGTTAGCAGATCTCTGCAGCTCCAGCCTCATTTCATCCTGCTCAGCAGCCTGGGACAAATCTTCAGGTTCCAGGGCATCATTCTCCGTCTGGTTGGGTTCAGACAGGAGTTCCGCCAAGAAGTACTTGGCCAGTTCCTGTATAGAGGAGAAGCGAATGGGGGGAGGGAGGGAGGAAGAGAGGATGGAGAAGAAGATATAGAAAAGCTTAGATTGAAAAAGATTTAGTCACACACAAAACCCAGTTTTCACAGCTGTGCACTTTTTGTCACACTTAAAATCAATTAAGGATAAGGGTAGTTGTTATATTCACCAAGTTACAGAAAAAGGTTTCAAAAGCTCAAATGTTTCTGCAAGCCTTATTTATGCCTCTGTCGGCTTAACACACACACACATACACAAATGTCATTAAAGCAGTTTTTGCAAAGATAAAGCATGTGCCAACAGTTTAACTCAGTTTCCATATCATGAGCTACACCCTGGAATTGTTCTTACCGTTTTTACTAAGCAAACTGTGGGGTAACAAGACCTCACAATCGCAAACATATTGTTTGGTCTGTAGGGAGCCCCTTGCCCCAATCCTGTGCTGTGGAAGGAGGTATCGCTTAGGAACGTAGCTGCTTCAGAGGTCCGCATTTCAGCACCGTGGTCAGCACCTCCCCTGGCCAGCACCGGGGATAGATGCCATCATCCCTTCCGGCTCAGACAACTACCCAGGTCTTGGAATTGTCTTGGAATGCCAAAGAACTTACCTGAACTGTGAACGACTGCCCTGATCAGAAAAAAAGAGGTAAGAGGGAATTTCAGACTTGGAAAGTTTTCTTAAGAACTTTGGAAGCTGAGGGACCCAGAAAAGCACTGAAATTCCTTAGGAGGACCAGCACCGCTTACGTCCAAACCAAGAGGAGAAGAGCAAGGCTAAGGGAGGGCTGGGGGAATCCGGAGAGGGAGGAAAAGGCTTCGAGCGAGTCTCCTTACCTGCTTCCCTGCGGCAGCAGCCAGGGACTTCTGCAGAAACTGACGGAGTCTGGGGTCCGAGGGCGCGCCGGTGACACCGCCCAGGGCCAGGACGATGGAGAGCGCAGCCAGCGCACACTGAAGGCGGCAGGACAGCATCTCGGCGGCGCCGGGGAAGCCGACCTAGAGAGCGGCTGGTCAAACTCCAGGCGAGAATCCGCAGGCAGCAGCGACGGCTCTGAACCTCGCCACTCCTAAAGCGGCTTGTGTGCTCTCAGCCGTCTCACCCTTTTTAAACTCTCTCTCTGACGTCAGGATAGGAGGCGCCCCCAGATCTCACCAGCGCTTTTACGCACCATTAGCCTCGGGAAATCAATCACAGAAGTGAGGGGAGGAGACACGATCTAAAGTGGCTTACTTAAAAAAAAAGAAAAAAAGTATTGCACACGCACAGGCACACGCGATTCCACACGCTACGTTATTATTTATACAATCTTTTATTTCCCTCACTGCTACGAACACATTCCATAATTTCACTCACACACTCACAGGTGCACACTCGATGACACACAAACAGAGGCTCAAAGACTCAGCCGTGAAGAGCAAATACACAATCACACATAGGTGCATACACATAAATGCACCCAGACAACTCCATCTGTCGTTATCTCACACATTTTATGAGGGCTAAACAAACGCAAAAGTGTATACATACATGGCACGAGGAGATTTGGAATCATTTCTCTAAGAACAGATTTGAGAATGGAATATGAACATTAGAAGAACTGACCCACCTTTTTTTCTTCCATTATCTCCGTAAAAAGTCTTGTGGATGAACATGTAATGGGGCTTTAAAAGAACTTCACTCTTCTCTATTCTGGGGCAGAAGGTAACATTGGCTTACCCTCCCTCCCTCTTTCTCAAAAACAGAGACACTTTTGATCTACCTGCCATTCTACTGTGACAAAATATACTGAGAGAGAGAGAGAGAGAGAGAAGGCAATCTCAGAGTTACCTAATAAGCCTCAGAATTTGAATCATTAAGGCCTGGAAATATTAGTAAATTGCTGTGGCTTGCATACTGTACAATTTGTGCAAAGACCAGACCTCCACATTTCAAGGGTAGGGTTCTTTTCACTCAACTGTGACTTTTCTAACAGATTCCTGGCCAGTGGGAACAATGTTAGGTCAAGAAACCCCAATCTGGACATGTAAAAGTCCAGGACACCCCTGAACATATGTGACCCTCATTGTGTGTACATGTGTAGGGAAAGAATCAACAGACTTTTAGTTACATACAGCCCTCCTTGCTCCCTTTAACACATAAAAAAGGCTAAGGAAAGCTGTCGTAGGATTCTGGTTGTAGTCTGGTTAAGTGTTTGCCATCCAGGTCAGAGTTCTGACAGCTTTTTTCAAAATAGTCCCTTATCAAGGAAGAGCCAGCTAATTTCCTGGCATGGAGCAGATAATCCCTTCATCTCCAAAGGCTGATATTTTATGAGCTTCAAAAATCCAATAGTAGCTAAAAAGATATGCTGCATCTCCAGAAACAAGTGAAGCTTGCATTGGGAATTAGAACATTCTCAATACATAGACCCAGACCACAATGTTGAGAGGTGGGAGGGGTCGGGAGGGGTCCTGAATGGCTTGGATAATTGTCACTATTTCCTTTTATACCTGTAAACCAAGGCAAGAAGGGAATGCTCAGCAAGAAGTATTAAATCTTCCAGGGCTTTGCAAGTCCAGGCAAGGCTAAGTACAAAGTGGGGTATTAAAAAGTCACTCATGTATTGGAACAGTCTAAGAAAGCAATTAATCTGGAGCTGTGGAACCCAACCCTAGAAAATACATGTTATAGTCTCTGTACGTTCTGCAATGCTCCCTGACTCTTGACTGGGCACTCGGAGTTTAGTTACGTCAGCACGATTGTCCCAAAGCACCTCCAAATGATGTCATATCTCCTTTATCCAGGTCCTTGGCAGTCCCATTGAGTAGGAAAGGAGAGTTTTTCTAAAACAGGCACCAGTCAAAGAAGAAACAGCAGCTCACCATCTTGCTCTGTGCTCTGGCATCTCTTCTCGCTCCCTCCCCAGACCCCAGCTCCTCCCAAGCCTCCCCCTGCACACGTTTTCCTCTTTCCTCTTCTCTTTTTCCATAGTCTTTCTCTGAATTCCTCTCTCAGAATATTCCTCATTCAATCTTTCTTTTGTCTTCTCTCTCCCTGTCCTCACTCTCTTTGTTTTTCTTCCCTCCCCTCAGTCCTTTCCTGACTTCTCCACACGTCTCCCTCCCTTCCCACCTTGCTTAGCCGGCATCTATCCCAGTCTCTGCCTCTAGGCATCTCTCCCCCGTCTCTCTCCTTCTCTTAAACACATGGTTGCTGGCTGTTTAAGTATTTTTTTGTGAATAGGGAAGTCTGAATTGCTTCCTTCAGACTCCTATTGAAGTACTGAGGCTCTGAATGAGATGACTTTGAGTTTTGTCTTTGTTTTGTTTTATAGTTCCTGGATTGCTATGAATTTAAGAACCACTTAGGAGAGGAGCCAGGACAAAAAGACAAAAAGAGAAGTGAATTCTCCCACCCCCACCCATGGCCAATTTTAGTGTAAGGGTTGGCTTAACACTACAAATTCTCCAAACTGAGCTTTCTGCAAACCCCCAGGGCGCTTCTCCCAAGTCTCAAACGCTGGGAGGGGAAGGTGGTTTGTGGCTGTACTGGGTGCTCTATTGCCCAGACCTACCGAGGTCACTAGGAATCACCTCCTCCCACCCTTACACAGCCCTCTGGTGCACAAGCACTTTCTCATCCAGCACTTCAGGGCATGTTTCTCCCACCTCACAGAAGAGGAAACTGAGGTCCGGAGAGCTCACATGAGGGCACACAGGCAGGAAGTAGCATGGTCAAAGCGAGAATGTCGCTACATGTTAGAATGCTTCACCCACCTGGCAGAGCAGTCTACAGCCAGGATACAAGCACCTCTAGAGGAATTCAGTCTTCTTTTGTGTGCAGATCTTCCAGCTGGGATATGATTTCCCATCTCCTTTATGGAATGTACATTTTGGGGTGACTACCTGCCAAGATGAGGAACAGAAACTCATTTTAAAAGAAAACAATATAATCTGTGAGTAGACATAGACATTCAATATTAAGCAATGCAGGGAAGGAGAAGGTGTCTGTACTAGGGGTCAAGAGACCTGGGTTCTAGCTTGGTTCTTCCATCACCAGCTGTGGGACATCCTCTCTGAGCCTTGGTTTCCTCATTTACATAATAGAAGCTTGACAGGTTATCTTTAGGGTTCCCTCCAGCCCTGATAATTAACAAGTTTGAGTTTGAGGAAATAAAAAGGCAAATTAGAGTGTACTGTGATGGTAAAATGCTGTTACTTTCTCAAAATGAGAATTTTATATTAGAAAAGAGCCTGGTTTTTATGTAATATGAGTGAGGAGGCTGGGTACAGAGGACATTTCACAGGCCTGTTAGAAAACTTATTCTGAGTTATGCTTCTGCTACTGACCTGTGCTTCCCACTCTAAACCTCAGTTCCTCCATCTGTAAAATTGATTAATTCAAAATCTTTCTACAAGTAATCACTGAGAAACTACAGTATTTGAGATGCTGATGATACGGCAGAGAACTGGACAAGTCCCAGTGAGAGAGACAAACAATAAACACATTAATTAATAGATAGACAAATGTGCAAGGGTTAAAACAAGATACAGAGCATGACGGCAGGGAGAAGACCCCTCTGAGGAGGAGCTCTTTGAGCAGATATATGAATGAGGTGAGGCAGCCAGCCCTGCAATATCTGAATGAAGACAATTGCAACTCATCTGGAAAGACCGTCAGTGCAGAGGACCTGGTGGAGCAGAAGTAGGCTTAGCACATTCAAACAGCAGCAACAAGGCAAGAGGACCCAAACACCGTGGGTAAAGCAGAGAGGCTAGGAGAGCAGGTCATCAAGGCAGGCATGTGTCAGATCACTGAGAGCCATAAAAGCCATGGGAGGGAAACCATTGAAGAATTTTGAGCAAGGGCTGACCTGATTTGATTTTTTAAAGTCTGCTCAGTGGAGACTTAACTGCAGGAGGGCAAAAGCACAAGCAAGTAGATAACTTAGACGTGTAAGAACCATTTAAGAGAGAAGAGGAGCCAGGACAAACATGTTTTCTTTGAAATGCCCCATGGCCAAGCTGGTTGGCTTGTACAAAAGCATTTCAAACTTCCCCAGTGTAAGTCTTCTGCTCCCAACCATAGAACCCATCTCACGTGCCAGGTCCCAAAGCTGGGGCGGAGGGGGATGGTTGTTACTGGGGATCTTATGCTCCAGATCTCGTTCAGGCGGGACAAGAGGGTGTTTGGGCTGGGGTGGTAGCCATGAAGAAGGTGAGGACTGGTTAGAATTGGAGTTTGGTTTGAAGTAGAGTGGACTGGACATGCTGAAGCTTTGTTTGGCTATCAAGCTAAGGAAATGAAAGAACCATCGACAACACCTGGAGGGTCATCGAACATTCTCTAAAATGCCTTCAAGTTTTACAAATTCCCGAGAGTGCAGGAAAAGTCTTTATGCCAAAAACTTCTGGATATTTTGCATATAGAAAACCCTTCTATTTCCCATATGGAAGACAGTGAGGAATGAAGTCAGTGGAAAGAAGAAGATGGAATGGTAGAAAGAGCCATGGTCTGGGTGTCTAAGGCCCTGGACTTAAAGGCTTGGTTTTTTTCTTGTTTAAAATGGACTGGATAATCCTGGCCTTTTCCAAATAAGATTTGAGAACCAGATCAGACAATGCACGTGAAAGTGCCTGGTAACCCATGAAACATCGTGGGCTGCAAAGGCCGTTACGAGGCCTGGACTTTCCTTCCAGACTGGCTTTCACCAACATCCACAAAACTTAGGCTAAAGTGATGGCTTTGAGAATAAAGGGCAAAGAGCTGGTAAGTTGAACTTTTTCCATTGGGAGGGGCAGGTGGTGACCTCTTCGGCCTCATCTCTTCAGTAGTCTCGTATCCAGTCTCCTATCTATTCACTTTCCAGCTCAGAAGCTTTAAATGAGTCCCTGCAACCAACAGTTCAAATGCAAACACGTCAGCCTGACAGTTCATCTCCTCAGACCGACCTGATTTCCTGATCAGTCTCACTCTGTGTCACTCCTTACCTGCCAGCCATCCTAGTCCCTGGAAACACTCGCTCTTCCCTGCACGCACCACTTACTCTCCCACACCCACTTGTACATGCTGTGCTTCTCCTGTGCTATCTTTGACCCTTCTCAGCCTGTTAAGATCATTAGCTTATTCTAAGACGTTTCCAAGGGCCTCCGTTAAGAATCAACGTGGCCCTCTCCTGTGTCCAAACGTGTGCTTTTGTACCCCTAGTAGATCCCCTCACAGATCACTCTGTGTTTCTGGTCCTTGAGAGTCTGGATGTCTCATCCATAAGCCTAGAGGCTCACTGAGGGCAGGACCCTGGTCTCTATCACATTTGTATCCTCCTCAGAGGATGTTAAGCACAGAGTAGTTGTTGAAAATGATGGTTGAGTTGAACGCAAACTTCTCCATCCTCATGTGTGAGGTCTCTGTGGATTCTGTAAGTAGAACAAGCATTATGGACCTCAGGTAATGAGGACTATAGCACTTGACACACACAAACACATGCTCTGCAGCCCTAGGTAGCTAATCCTTTCAGGAACACGTATCTGTTGATCTCTTAGTCATCTCTGAGCTTCAGTAAGAGGAAAAAACTCCCTGAACTCTGCTCAATGTAATTGTTCCTGAAAATTAAGAACTAACTGAAGTTGCTGTGTGAATATGCCAACAGTCACTGTGTTATATCTGTTAGAAGGCCTAGGGAGGAGACATCCATCAACCACTGAAGTAGGTGTATGTTCCTGGCACACAACAGAAGGGAGTAACAAAGTTAACTCACCTCTGTGCAGTGTTTCCTGTTGATTAAGTGTGTTAATATCAACCAGACAAGGGCATGGAGGCCTCAGGTTATGTAATCAGTGTGGAGCTGGGCTGATGTCAGAGCTCTCTCTAGCGCTCCAGCATTTCCTCTCTCAGAGGAAAGGGGAGGGAAGTAAGGAAGTTCTGCTCCTAATTCTTCCAGTTGCCTTCTCTCTTTGTGAGTCCACTTGTCTCTCTAGAAGCTTCTCACTTGTTTCCATGACTTCTTCTCAGGGCTTCCCAGTGAAATGAAATTGAGCAATGTTCTGCCCTGCTGTGCCACCCAGAGAATATCTCCCACTTCTCTTTACCTACTTTGCTTCTTAAAACAAGGGCTTAAACCTGAGGTTTTTCCATGAACCTGCCCAGAGCAGTCAGCAGGGAAGGAGCTATCTTGGCCAGACTTCTCCACCTCTGGGTCTGAGAAATGAGTCCAGAAGCCAATGTTTCCAACCCCGGCACAGTACAGGACAGAGGACCAAGTTCCTTTTCTAGGCAGTCTTGAAACCTCCATTTTTAAACACTATGACAGAAGCCACAAAAACACAAAATGTCCTATGGAGTGACAGTGCTGCTGCAACGGCTTGAATTTCCCACACTCAAGCATAGGAGTATTAATCTAAACCAGTGGTTCTTAGCCTAGCTTCATACCAGAATTGCCTGAGAAATATCCTAAAAGCACAGATGCTTGAATCCCAGCTGTAGAGATTCTGATTCATAGGTCTAGGCTGGGCTCAGATCTCTGTATCTTTTAGGAGCTCAATTCTAGTCTGCAACTGGAGTTCTAACACCCTAGAAAGCCAGGGGTGACAAACCCCTGCCCACCCTCACTCCCTCTTATCTCACTCTGCTCTGTTCCTTCTCCCCTCTCCCTTTCATCTTCCTCTTCCTTCTCTCTCTGCTCTTTCTTCTCTCTTCTCCCTTTCCTTGTCTTTGTCAATTCTCTCTCATCTTTCTGTTTATCATTCTGGCTCCCATTGTCTCTTCTTACCCAACCACGCCTCTCCTTTTTCCTCCTAGGAACACCAGGCCAGGGGCAATGGGCTCGACTTTGTCTTGTTGAGGCTTAAAGCACCTGCTTCATTGACTTTCCTGACATTATCCTAAGAGCTGAGGACAGAGGCAGAACTGAGGCCAGAAAGGGACTCACCCACAGACCAGAAGCTTAAAAATCATCCAGTCCATGCTTTAGTTTATTAATGCATATGGGAAAGCTGGATAACTGGTACCAGAGTCAGAATTTCTGATTCTTATTTCTATTCTTTCTGTGACACACAAAGCGCAAGGTGAAGTTCCTCAGATCTCTTCCAGCCAAGTGGCTGAAATCCTGTTGTAAGGTTGGCAGCTCCTGTCCTATTCTCTGTGTAACCCCGCAGTTTGCCTAAAGCCAAACCCCAAGGGTATCATCCTATGGAGAAGGCTTCGGGGATTAATGTGCAGAGATTTGGAAATCATACTTTATGTCTCCGTTTTTTCTGGTTGTGCATTTCCTAATCTTACAAAACAACCAGACCTGCTTCTCATCGCCCTGCTTCAGGGCTGCTTCAGCCCCTCAGAGATGCTGCTGCTGAGCTGAGCTCTCCTGCCCTCTGCTGGCTCGACCTATCTAAAATTGCAGGGCAGGGTTTTATTCATTTTTTTATTTACTCCACTAGCATTTTAAGAGTGCCCACCATGCAGAAAGCACTGATCGTGGTGCTGAAGTAGCAAAGAAGCACACAAAAGAAACTCTTCCTTCTAAAGTTCAGTTACCAAACACTTGGTGCTGGTTGCTATGCTGGGCGTTCAGAGATGACCAAAACTCAATCCTTGGCTTCAAAAAGAAGTTAAGACTCGGTAAATTATATAGATTTTTGTCCTGAGCCATATAATCAAAGAATTAGCACTAAAAGGGACCACAAACACCTTCTAACCCAATTTATTTAGTATAGCTTCCTAAATTAGGTCTGGGGCTCCCTGCACGCAGTCCCCAGGGACTGCCAGCACGGGGGGTGGAGGGGGCACCTGTTGCAGGGAGTCTGTTTCATTCATCAGGATTCTGCCATAAAGTTGTACAGGAACAAAGTTAGAAAACTGCAGATCTAATACAAGCCCTCCTGTTGCGTGTAATTTGAATGATCCCAGCCTCATTAATCTGTACTTATAATCACATTCATAACTGATCTCAGAGTTCATTGGCCTAAACATCTTTTTCTACCCACATACCCATGGAATCTCACTTCCTTTGCAAGGTTACGCTCTGGCTGTGAGGCAGAGGGCCCCAAAGGAGGTCTCGCGTGGGTCGAGAGCTCCCTCTTGTGGCTATTCACGCCATTGCTGCTGTGCCTGGCCAGAGCTCCCTCTGTCCCAGATCAGTACCAATGTTGTGCCCAGAAGCGAGGATCCTTCCTTGACCCACTGCTCTCTCCATGTTGCTGTAAATTGCCACACCAGAGTCTCTTACACCAGTGGCTTTCAAGCTTTTTGATGGCAACTTATGTAAGAGAGACATTTTACATCCTAACCCAGATACACGTGCATGCCTGCACACGTTTCTCAAAACAATACTCATTTTTATTTCTTGCAATAAACTCTGATATTCCTATTATTTTCTGTATTTCCTTATTTTCTCTTTAATGCAGGTGGCGACTAGCTGAATTAACTGGGGGCTCACTACCTAGGTTTGAAATGCGCTGTAATGGAGCATGCACTGCATTCTGCTCTTCCCTTGGAATTTCTAGGCTGCTACTCTCCCTACGGCTGCTCACTTGCAGTGGGGCACCGGGTAACGGTCCCTGCTGCCCTGCGACGCTAGTGCTCACCTCTTCTCTCTCATCTCTGCTTCGCCTTCCATCTTTCCAGAGGGGCTCACTGCGGAGCTGCTTCGGCCCCCAGTTGGTAAAACAGCAGTGTTTACTGTGGTGAGCTGAATAGTGGCCCCAAGAAGACACGTCCACATTCTAACTCCCAGAACCTGTGAATATGACCTTATTTAGAAAAAAAGGATCTTTGCAGATATGATCAAGAATCTCCGGATGAGATCATCCTGTATTATCCAGGTGGGCTCTAAATCCAAACACAAGCATACCTGTAAGAGGCAGAAGAGAAGACACAGATGCAGAGGAGAAGGCCGGGTGATGCTGGAGATAGACTGAAGGGATACAACCACAAGGTGTCCAAGGAACACCTGGAACCACCAGAAACTAGAAGAAATGACAAAGGAGTCCATTCTAGAGCCTTTGGAGGGAGTATAGCTTTGCTGACACCTTGATTTCAGATTTCTCCCCCCAGAACTGTAAGAAAATAAATTTCTGTTGTTTTAAGCCATCAGTTTTTGGTAAGTTATGACAGTAGCCACAGGAAACACACACACTAACCAAGCCTCTCCATTCCCGAAGCTCTGAAGGCACCAGACAGAGCTGGATTTGAGTCAGTTCTACTCTGCACCTGGGACCGCTCCTCCCTTCCAAACCTCAAGCCCTTTCACAGAGTCAGGCTCATTCTGCCAAGCACCTCCTTCCCAAAGGTTAAATCTGACTAAGGGGCCCTACGGTCTACTCTTGCCATGTTGCTCCTGTTCCAAGACTCCACTCCTCCTCACCCCCTTGCGATAGACATGCCCCAGTCAGCTAAATCCCAAATGTGAACTTGGAGGTTTTCCTCCAGGAGGTTCCTCATATTTCATACACATCAGTTGTTGAAACTGGAAATCAGGCTTAGCACGACAGTAAGGGTGGTGATTTGGGTGTGATGATAAAAGCCCAGAAGAGCGAAATGGTTTGTCCAAAGCCGCACGGTTAATATGCGGGAGGTGAGTGTTTGTCTGAATGCTAACAACATAAATATGAAGAGTTTCAGGGGTTTTCTCCCTTCCAACAGCATTACAGGAAAGATAAATCAGACCTACATTCCTCAGGCATATTTTGCATCTACTCAGCTTTTCGACCTGTTTATAGCACCATCTGCTTCACTTGCTTAAAGGGAATCACTGCTCTCTCCCGTTTACCCCAGCTCTGCACTTCCTAGTCATAGAAACTTTCTGACAAATTGATGAACCAATGCCATGCCTTAGCAAAAAAATAAACCACCGGCTAAGCAACATTTCATAGCAAGAGTCACAGGGAAACAGATGTCAGCTTTGGGTTTGTAACAAGAAGACCAGTTCAGCAGAAAAACTGTGTTCTTAGATCTAAGGAAAGGCAAGATGAGTTCTAGTCAGAAAAGATTCCTGCAATGAATGCACAAGATAACGTCCAGTTCCCTCTAGTCCTTAGATTCCACGTCCATCTAGAGGTATTCTTTCAGACCGTAATCCTCATTTTCTTCTTAAAAAGAGGCTGGACTTTAGGAAGGCCAAGGTGGGAAGACAGCTTGAGGCCAAGAGTTTGTGATCAGCCTAGGCAACATAGCAAGACCCTGCCTCTACCAAAAAAAAAAAAAAATCCCCAAAAAACAAAAAACAAAATTAGCTGGGCATGGTGGCTCACACCTGTAGTCCTAGCTATAGGAGGCTGAGGCAGGAGGACTTCTTGAGCCCAGGAATTTGAGGCTACAGTAAACTATGACTATACCACTGCACTCCAGCCTGGGTGACAGAGCAAGACCCTGTTTCAAAAAAGAAAGAGAGAGAGAGAGAGAGAGAGAAAGAGAGACTGGACATTTCTGCACACTACCGACAACTTCAAAGGACTAATGCAGAAAACATACACCCTGTCTTCCTAGAACCTACAACACAAGGGATAGAATCACATATCTAAATGATTCCAAAACAGATTGCCTGTGTTTTTTGTTTGTTTGTTTGTTTATTAGAGCACTTACCTTATCCTCTGTCAATAGTTTGTTTGCGTGTCTGGATCCTTGCAAAAGAAATTTTGTTGCAAAGGGCTTTTCTCAACAGTAAAGACTGTGTCTTCCTATTTTTGCTTAGCTAGAAAAAATGCCTGGAATATACTAAATGTTTGTAAAATACATGTGAAACATTCAATAAATGTTAACTCTAATGTCAATCAATATCTTCAACTAACCTCTTTAGGCAAATGATTCCTAAACTAACCTCTCTTCTTATCACTGTCTTTCTTTCCTTTCTGATACCACATTTCAGCACTCAGATCTTGTAAATTCTCATTTGGATGTCTGTTTCTTCTTGGTTTCTCACCATCATCTTCATAGTGGGCCACCACTCTAATTCAGGCCATATTATGTATTTTATAAGCTTCCTAACTGGGTTTCCTATAGTAAGTTCTTCTGACTGGCCACCAACTGCCAACCCAGTCCCTTCAAATTGATTCTACACTCTATGGTCTGAGTCAACTTCCGAATACACATATGTTCATGTAATTGTCTCCCTTCAAAACTCCAAATACAAATCACTGTCTTCTGAAAAATACTCAAACTCTCCTTATGCCAGTTGTGAAGCTCTTAGGAATGTAGTTATAATGTCTCCTTCGGTTTTATTTCCCATTGATGGCTCACCCTTCAAAAAACACGTATACCCACTGTTGCCTAAAATGGCTCCACACATTTCAGTCTCTGTCAAACTGTGCATCTTGTTCCATCTGTCTACAGTACATTCATGCCCATCTCCTTCTATCAAAGTCTACTTGCTCCTTAGGGAGCATTTTCAATTTCATATCTTCTGGGAAAAAGTGAATCCTGCTATGTGGGACCTGGCGTTTATATACTTTGGTGTGGGGCAGGGGGCTCTTTAAGAAAAAAAACACAAATTATGAATGCTAAGTTCTCTTCTATCATTATGAAGATAGTTTAATAGGGATTTACAAAACAAAAAAATTGAAATATATTGAGCACCAAGACTCTGAGATAAATGAGGTTGAAAGCAGTCAAGCAGGAGGATTATAAAGATAAATGTAAAATGTTCCTTACCTTCAAGAAATTTACAATGCAGTAGGAGACATGGATATGTGTTAACAACTATCACACAGGACAGGATGAACTCACTAAGCACAGGTGAAAGAAACAGGTTGTAGGGAAGTGCTAAATGATGTTCTGATGTCCATAATTCCATCAGGGTGCCAGAGACAGGTTCTTAAAGAATGGCATTTGTTCATGGACTTAAAAAAAATAAGTCAGCTTTTGGCAAAGAATGGCAACCAAAGAACTGCAAGCTTGGAGATCAGTGTGTTTGAGAGTAGAAAACAGTAAAAAAGCACAGTGTGTTTGGGGAACAACACATAGTGACATGTGACCACAGCTCCAATGTACAAATTGATGACTTGGGAGATGAGTCTGATACATTAGTTGTGGTTAGGTTCAGCTTCAAATAACAAAAAAAAAAAAAAAAAAATTCATGGTTTTAAAAGCAGGGAAGTTTATTTCTCTCTCACATAAAATTCCAGGTTGATGGTCCAAGGCTGATAAGAAACTTGGCGATGTTAGATAATAAGGTAACTTCTATTTTGTTCCTCTGTTATGTGTAGTCATAGCCGTAATCAAAGATGGCAGCATCTAGGTGGAGACAGCAAGATGGAAAAAAGAAGGATACAGATGAGGAGAGTGAAGGACATGTGGTCATTATCTATGGGAGATGGTATTTTCCAAAGCTGGTTGTAGCAATGTTCTTCTGACAGCGTGACTTTGACATATCTCCTATTTAAGGTGGAGTCTTTGCCCCTAACTGAAACTGGACAGATTTTATGACTATTCTAACAGAGTATGTTAGGATTGATACTATGTGATTTCCAGCTAGGTCATAAGAGAAATTTTAACTTCTGCTTTCCTCACTGAAATACTCATACTTGAAGCCTTCAGCCACCAGAGCAGTCCAATTGCCTTGCAGTGGCCATGCTGTGAGAAAGCCCAATAGCCCACCTGGAGAAGTTCCAAGACCACAGGAAGAAAGCGAGTTACCCAGCCATCCCTAGATGCTTCAGATCCAGCCTTTGTCTGACTGCAATTCCATGAAAGACTTAGAAGCAGAAGCTACTTCCCATGTTTCTGACCCATAGAAGCCACAAGCAATAAGAAAATGATCACTGTTGTTTTATGTCACTAAATTTTGGGCTGATTTGTTAAACAGCAATAGATAACCTAAACATTCTTACTTTAAAAAGTTTCTCCAAACTTTTCACTTATAACTTCTGTGTAGTTTTTTCTATCGCATTGGCCAGAACTTGTTCACATAGCCATATCCAGCTGTAAAGTAGTCTGGAATAAGTAGTCTTTATTAGTCTTTATTCTGCAAGGCCATGTGCCCAGCTAATATCCTATTACTGTGGGAAAAAGACACGACAGGTATTAGGAGACAACCAGTGATATGTCACAGCTAGGAAAAAATATCTTTGAAGGACCAGGTATGTATGAATACAAAACACTAATTTTTTAAAAATAATTTTTTAAGGATCACCTAATATGCACCTAAATCTATACCAACTATTTATTTTTAGACATCTTGTTCTGGCAAAGATATAAATTAGTTTACAGGAATCATTTTTAAAATGCAAATTAGAAGTAGTAACATCAGACTCAAGATAGTGAATGTAACCCATGCACCTACTATGGAAATCTTCCAAACTTTTCAAGTTTCCCATTGGAATGCAAAGTAGGAAGAGATCTGTATTATTGGAAACCACAGATGCTCAATAGCTACACTCCTTGAATGTTAGGAAATGTAGTACGATACAGTGGCAGCATGATAAGATTGAGTGTGGACCAATCTGTGGGTCTCCATATGAATAGGAAAAGCTCCTTGTAGGAGTAAGAGGAAAAGACTACTTCCCCTCACCTTAGCACAAGAGCAGCAACACTCCCAAGCTTGGAGTGGAAGGGTGTGAAATATATATTTGTCCCCATTTTCTGACATATATCTCTTAAAATCCTTGGAATCTATGATATCATAAGAGTACCTTTTGTATGCTAATGAGCTGACTGGTGGCTGGCAGCCCCTAGGTAACTTCAGGATACAGCTGCTCACTGGAAAGACCAAGGCAGGATTAGAGGGTCGTGTCTGTCAACTCCACCCACTCAATGTCCTGAGAGAAGAGAGGAGCTGAAGGTTAAATTGATCACCAATGGCCAATGATTTAATCAATCATGCCTATGCAATAAAGCCTCCATAAAAACTCAAAGGAATAGGATTTAAAGAGCAGCTGGATAGCTGAACATGTGGAGGTTCCTGGAGGGTGGT
>CAUYSK010036852.1:0-44357 GCA_963575035.1 Avahi laniger | reverse complement strand
GCCAGCCTGGGCCTCCCACCATGAAGGCCCACCAAGCTTGCTCCCTCTGGAAGCATCTCCTGCTATTGTGATTTCCCAACCAATTTCCTTCCACATGGGAAAGAACATGGGCTTTGAAGTCAGATCTGAATTCAAATCCTGCTTTGAGGCTAGCTGTCTATGTGACTTAGAACAAGTCACTTAACCTCCCTTTGCCTCAGTTCCTCTCCAAATGGGAATAACAGCCTAGCTCATGAAGTTGTTTAGGGGACAAGAGATAATTTGGAAGTAAATGTTAGGGAGGCTTTATAGAAGAAGATCTATGTTTAGAGCTAGGTCTTGTAAAATAGGTATCATTTAGACTAGTTTAAGCTAAAGAATATTTCTGGCATTCAACCATTTTTAAAAGAGAGGGAGGAACATTATTCCTACTTTTAAATAAAAAGTAATCTTTATGCATATTTTCAATATTTTTAGCCAGCATCTTTTTGAGAGTGTCTGTGTGTGTTTTGCTTTTGTTGTCAGCCTACCAAGCTGTTGCTGCATGGGAAGTTAGTACAGAAATTCTCCCTCTGGGCACCAGGGGGTGCTGCAGGTTAAACAATACCCACTCACTTTCTTGGAGAGAGAACTGTTTATTTGGCAGTAAGTCCTTTGCCTTGGTTTTGATACAGTAGTATTGAGGCCAGTCGCTGGCTTGCCCCATGATTCAAAGGCCACTTTTCTGCCCACTCCAGTGACTTTTAGACAAGCCCAGTTTCTTTCATCTTTGACCCTTCTTCCCTCTGTTCTGGTGGGTCTTCAGCATATGCTTGCTTCTCTGAGTAGTGTGTACTGCCAGAAGTTGCTCCTTCACGTGGATTCCACCTGTTAAGAATTCAGGGCTGGAGCTGCTACATTCAGAACAGAGTGAGCCAGAGAGTCTGTGGTGCTGATGAGACCAGCTGGACATCTGAGTTACCCTCTATAAGCTAGCTGGTCCTGCACTGAGGGCCTTTTTGGATCCCAAAGTCCTGGATATTGTACACCTCACTAAGGTAGAGATTGTCAATGCTAGATGGCCCTGGTGTTAGGAATCTCATTAACCTGTGACATAATCGAGGGTATTTCCTATTGTTTTCAGCCATGGATGGAGATCATTTAGCTCTCTCCCACTGACTTGATTTTGGAGAAGCAACCACATGTCAGTTTTGATTTTTACCTGTCCTTAGAGCTCCTCCAAGTGTCCTGTAGAAGAGTAGACCTATTTGGTACTGGAGCAGGGAAGGGAGCAGAGACGAATTGGTGGGAAATATGCTTTAGTCAGCTCTACTGCAATGCTGGCACTACAGGATGTCTTGGGGGGATTTGGCCTTCCCGGGAGGGCGGCTTACTGTATGAATGTGCATCAAGGTAAGTCCCTCGTGTTTTCTTTTTTTTTTTTTTTTCCAGTTTTATGTATTACTTCTCTATGTTTTCTAACCATAGTTGATGCCCCCAAGTCACTGCTGTGTTGGCATTCTGGAGTTGCCACTGCTTTGTCCTCAGATCCTTAGGGTCAGGATAAAAGCCTTCTACTTGCAAGGTTTTAAAATTTAGCCTGGAGACAGAAAACTAGAAACAAATGCTTACGGTAACTCATCTACACCAAGGTGATTCTATTAATTGTAATCACATTTCCTTCTCCTCTAGACCTCTCCCAGTGTTCTTCCTCTTTCTTTAATTTGGACAACTGCTTCTCGTACTCATCCTTTATTCTCCGCGAGGCTAGTCTTTTTTAGTCTCCTGTAGTCATTTTCACAGCACAATTTGAAGTCCTACCGTGTATACTTATTTACGTGCCGTCCCCAGTAATTCTCCAAATCGTGGCTGAGCACACTCAAAATCTGTTATTTATAATATTTGTGGAAGTTGGGAAGCCGGCCCCTTCTAAGCAGGGAGCACATAGTTACTCATCACTTCTCCCTCCTCCAGCCCTGCCCTTCCCATCCTGCTCTCCTGTGCGGTTCTGTGCCTGGGCAGAGCAGGGAGATCTGCCTGTGAGGTGGAGTCACTGTGAACAATAGGGGCTCTGGTTGTCAGGACAACCACTAAATTACTGCCTTCTCCCCTGCTTTGTGTCTTGCTTTTCTTCCTGGTGCCCCAGCACTAAGGGTTTTGCTCCCTCTCCCTGCCCTTTCCCCTCTACCAGACTCAATTCTCTTCTGAATGGGTGGCCATTTTAATTACCTTTCCCTTCTCCACCCCACCTCCCTGCCCTCGCCCTTGGTGCTGAGAAAGGCAGGGTCAGGATAACTACCTGGGAACTGAGAATGAGCCAGGCTTGCTGTTCACACGGGGCTGAGGAAAGGAGGAGACAGAGACATTCTGGATCCTGTAGTCTCTGCAGTGAAAATTTCATTATTTAGTATATAGATGTCTACTTTTAGGAAGGATCTTAAATACCGTTTTCATATTACCTGTAACCCCGTGGGGTACCTTCCCAGTCTTCTTAACCACTCAGCACCAAGTGGTTCCGTTCCAATATTTACTTGCCTGAGGCGGCCGGGAGAGTGAGTTTAACAATGGGAAAACCAAGGCATGAAATGCAAAGCTCACTGCCCTCAGTTCCTTGGGTCTGGTAGAAATTTTTTAAGAGGCTCTGAAGGAGTCTTTTTCTCTGTTACATGCACAAACATACAAGCATTTTCAAAAATGCCTTTATTTTTCTCATTTGATCTTCATAACATTGTGAAGAAGCCAAGATAAGAATTAACCCATTTTATAAAGAAGGAAGCCAGAACTCAGAAAGTTTGTTCAACTTTTTAAGAGTTTAAGCCAGGCTCAAACCTATCTGTGGCTTTTCAGTGTCCTTGCTGAAGTGTGTCAGCCCTGACCTGGTCAAAGCTGGATTGCAATGCATCGATGACAGCATGGTGGGGGCTGCAAAAGTTGATGTGAAAATCTGCAGAGGCACACGGATTTTTGTAATAAACTTTCAGCTGAAATCCTAAGGGTGTCACAATACTCAATCCAGAACAAATTTCTAGAGATCGCCCTTTGTGATCAGGTTTATTTATCCCAACAATACACAGTCACCAAGTGTGATTGTCATTGTGTATTTGATAGAAAAGTAGACTGACCTTTGCTTTTGGTCTTTTTTCCCCCCCATTCTACACCTTCTTTCCTTCTTACTAGTTTCAAATACGGGTTGGAATCAATTTGATATCCCTCCATCCATCAGAGGCACTTCCCAAAAAACAAGTATGTTCTCCTCCAGGATTTATAGTGTGAGATATGAAGCATGGCTGGCCTACTCCCTTGCCTTCCACTTCTCTTCCCCTCCAGAGGAATGCATAACCAGGTGTGAATTGCTCATTTCATGGATTATTCCTGAGGAATTCTTAATTCCAGGTCAGCTGAGTTACTACCCTGCATACTCCTTACAGCATCAGCCCTACAACTGGTGTATTGGCCCACAGTTTAATTTTATTATTAGCCTAAACAAAAGATTATTAGGAAAGTAAATCTGACAAATGTTTATATAAATACAAATGAAATGCCAAATACTAAGGATTTCTATATTGTCCACTTTTTTTTAATCTGTCATTGTCCTGCTTCATAAGCATGAATAATTAAGAGCTCACTATTTTTTGCTGCTTTAAGTATTGGGATGTATGCCTTCTACAAAGCTTATTTTGAGCTGTGTGTTATGCTTTAAGACCAGTGTTTCTCCCATACACAGCATTAATTCGCTTACTAACCAGTATGTATTGATTGCCTATTCTAGGCCAGGCACTATGTTAAATGATCAAAATACCAAAAAGACCCCAAATCCCTACCATAGGAAGTTTAATATCCAGTTGAGGCACAAATATATAAATAGTGCTAGCATAAAATTAGGGCTTTGAAAAGAATTCTATATGTGATTCAGAGAATGGACTAAGTAATCAATTATGAGGGGCCCCAGGAAGCTTACCCAGGAGGTGACATAAGAGATGGGATTTAAAGAATGAGGGGAGGTGACAGCAGACAGTGATGGATAGAGCAGTCAAGGCAGAGCAGTAAAATAATATAGCATATTTGTGGTACTCAAAGAAATTGAATTTGATTAGGAGTATATGATGTGCAAGAAGAGTGGCTGAAGATAACACTGAAGAGTTTGATGGGAGCCAGCTTATACAGAGTCCTGCAACTCATTCAAAGAACATAGCATTTGTCCCCCTTTTGGCAGGAAGCAATTTACAAAACATAAACAGGTGATGACATGATCAAATTTGCTATTTAGAAAAATCACTAAATAGTGCTGGGGAAGATTAATTTGAAGAAAGCAAAGCTGGAACCAGGGAAATAAATTAGGAAGGAGTTGCATTGATAGAGATGAAAGAAAGTTGATGAAGAGCTCAGCTAAGATTGTTGCTATAGAGATGGTGAAGAGTGGGAGATTCATGAGATATTGAGGAGATAGGACCAACTGGATTTAGTGACTGTTTATGTGATCATGTGGTGTTGGATTCGGGTTAGAGAAGAGGAAAAATCAAGAATTACTTACATAGTTTCCTACCTTGTGGATCGAGAAGCATTAACTGATAGGATGGTGTAGTATCTTTCTGAAGAATGTATCTGAGGTGTGATTAAAATTCTGTTGCTAAGTCAATAGATTATTATCTACTTTGATTTGTGTAAAAATAAATAGTACCCGAAGAAGCATGGACTATTTCTCTAATAATTTTAAGATTATTTTTCTATAGAAAACTTAAGGCCAAGATTATATTTTCATCTTTTCTTCTGTATGTAAGTTCTATCTTTGGAAGAAAAAGGAAAATATGGAATGAATAGCTAACTGTGTAGCTGATACCAAGGGAAGGTTTTTAAATTTTCTCTACCATGACATAGGGTAACTCATGCTGACTACAGAGAGAGCACAACTCAGAATAGTAAAAGAATATATTTGGCAGAAGACCCATCAATCCAGTAAAGAGGAAGAAGTTGAAAAATTTTCAAATAAAATTAAAACTGGATATTATGGAAAACAGTTGACAGAGAAAGGAAAGCAGAGGTGGATGAGAGGTACTGGAATTCAGAGAATGAGATAAAAACTAATACTCTTTTATATGCTGTAGTAACAGATGAACTTAAAATTTTAACACCAGAAAGTGTCACTGAAAGTTCTGCAATAGGATTGATTCATTCAGCAACTATTTGATGGTTTATTGTATGAATGGCACTATTATGGTAATAAAGGAGATATTAAAATGAATTACATAAGATCTCTGCCCTCAAAACCTTACAATCTTACTATTTTGGTATTTGCAAGAAGTTCAACCAGTGTTCTGAGTAAATGAATAAAGAAATTAAAAACACTTTTCCAATGAAGAAGAAAAATAGTCAACAACAAATGGGGCGAGGGTAGTTGACTGAGCTCAGATTCCGGATGAACATGTATTAGAAATAGAAAAGAGGGGCACAACGAGTAGTAATGTAACTAATAAAAGCAGGATCCAGTAAACAAACTCAGAAGGAGCTGAAGTTGTGGATAAATATTAGGGGAACAGACTTTAAAAACGCATGTTAAAAACAAGAAGAACAAAGAAAATACAGGTACATTGTAACATATGCTGTAGCATTAACTGATTACATAGAGAAAGCATTTATTCTTTCACTCCATACAAATGAATGCATCTGCTATTTGCTAGGCTAGTTTCTATTTTCTTTGTCAAGGAAAATGGTCTAAAAAGATGAAATGAATAGATACGATTGAGGTGGAATTGAAGACTAAAATAGTAATGAAAATAGTAAGAGAGCATTTACCTGTTTTAAAGTTCATGTACATGGCCTAGATGAATTATATTTCATGAAACAGAAAAAATTTATATTTAACATTAAAGACCTAATGTCATTAGGAAACATTGCCGTATCTCCATATGGGTTAGAGATGCACAAATGTCTTTCCTTTTAAAAAATAAAGGTGGTTTACCCTGACATTTATCTCTAGAAATTTGTGAAACAGATGATGAAATAAATGTTTGTGAACACTCAGGGAGGGAAATAGTGAGCCCTAGAAACTGGTGTGAGTTCAATAGAAGTATGCCCTGCCTGATTAGCATTTGGGAGTAGTTACATTGTATGTGGATTTCAACAAGCTTTTGCCATAATACCCATATGTACAAAGGGACATATGTTGCCTGGGCTATAGTACTTTTAAGTTATTCGTGGCTAGTTGAGTGTCTTTAGCCCAGGAGTATTAATTACTGTCATAAATTGATATCAGCCTGGAGGGAAATTTCTAGTAATAGAGCATTGCTCTTAATTTCATCCTGTTCAATTTTTTCATAAGTAAATTTGCAAGTAACTCGAATCTTAGAAGAATGATTAATACTCTAGGTGACAGAAATTAAGATTCAAAAAAATTTAGAAAGGTTAGAATGATAATCTAAAATCAATGAGACAGAATTTGGTAGAAATAAATATATAAACCAGAATTTAGATTTTCTTTTAAATTACACAAATACAGAATAGTAAGACTAGGGTTAACAGATGAGCACATGATTTTTTTTAATGTACATATGTGGACTTAAGGTTTTCATTGACTGCAAACTCAATATGAGTCGGTGCTTTGATGTGTATGCCAAAAAGCTAACACAATCTTAGGCTGTATTAATAGAAGTATAGTGTCTAAATCAAGGAACACATTAATCCCCTATATTCCATGCTGATCTGGTCACATCTCAGAGCTGTTTGGTTCTGGGCACTTCATTTTAAAAGAGAATAACAAAGCAGCACATACCCAAAAGCTGGAGCCAGAATGAAGAATGGTTCATTTCTCTCCTTCATTCATCAGACATTTATTGAATACCTATTGGGTACCCAGCTTTGAGGTTAGCAAAATCAAGGATGTATAGCTTATAGAAGAGACTTAGGGGAGAAATAATAGCTGAATTTAAAAATGCAAAGTCTTGTCTTTGGAAGAGATTTGACATAGTATCTGTTAACTCCAGAGGGTTGAACTAGGACCAATGACTAGAATTTACAAGGTGGCAGATTTGAGGTTGCCAACATTTAAGAAGCATCGCTAATGAATTAAAATTATCCTTTCCAGGAATTAGGCAACTTCCCCAAGGTCACGTTGCTAATGGGTGGCAGAACTAAGATAAAAGCCCAAGTTTCTGGATTCACAGGCCAGAACCCTTGGCTATGCCGTGAAATTACAGGGAGGTTTCTGCTTTGGGAGGAGGTTTGATAAGACAACCTCTAAGTTTTCTTCTAACTCTCAAGTTCTCTGTTCTTATACATCACTTGCTATGGAATGTTTCTTTTTGGTTCTCAGTGTTTTCATGTGTAGAACTGGTGAGATTGGAAAAGATAACCAGTAAAGTTCAACAGATGATTTCTTGACATCCTTTCCTTGATTAAGAATCCTTCAATTCTTGATGCATGTTAATTGTATATCTATAACTTATACATTACTAATCAAAAAGAAAAACTGTGGCTAGATATAAAAGTATGGAACTCAGATTCTTACACTGTGGTGTTTAGACGGTGTTAAGTCTCCCCTTGAAGCACAAGTTTCAAAGATGGGCTCCATGATTTAAACATGAAAGCAAAAATGAAGGAAGAAATTGTGTGGACCCTGAGCCATTTTAGATTTCACAATAGTCATTGGGAAAAAGAAACCAGAGTTTCTTGCCCTGGGAGTTCATTTCCTCCTCATTCTTCTCCAACACATGGCAGGAAAGAATGGTGACCTAGATACACAGTCACAGGGCAGCAATGTTGAACTTTCTCAGACACAGCTGAGTAACTTGGGGCTGGCTAGTTATAGGACCGAGAAGCCTAGAGCTGAGAGTCGACAAGGGGGAAGCATCTACAAACACAAGAAGGGGCTATGGCAGGAAGACAGAGGCCTGGGAAAGAAATCAGAGGGAAAAGAAGTGTTACTTTATCTGGTGTGAAATTGGCAAAAACAACTTGTTTAATGGGGAATGCCCCGAATCCACATCATTGCCCCCAAGACCTCCTTTCTTTCCCACCCTATAGATTGGGCTACTGATTGGATGAGCCAGTACTCATAGTAACATGCCAGGACCAGACCTACAGCACACAGTGTCCGTGGCTTACGCCATTGCAAACGTTTTACAGGGTGCTTGGGTGGGTGGAGGTGGGGAATGTTTCCAAGAAGCTAAAAATGTGGCTTGGGCTTTTTCCCCCTTCTCTTGGAACTCCTAACTCTTTATACTACGTCACTGTTTTTCAAACTTTTTAAAAAATTGATCCTACGGTAAGAAATACATTTTACCTTGCAGCCCACTCTGAACACATGCACACGCACAGGCACACACACAAAAACATATCTGATATATACGTACATACATATGAAACAGAAGTGTCTCAAAACATGAGATGCACTTTCATATATTCTATTCTAATCTATTTCTATTTAGATTTCTTTAAATGTTGTCACAAACAACAAAACAGATTGTTTGGCCTCTAATGTCCAGCCCACAATTTGAAAAATATCGTGGTACGACCTCCAGATTTAAAATAACTGTGAAAGTAGCCTGATAACGTTATGTCCAAAAGACCCTATATCTAAAGGAGTGATTCTCAGTTGGAGCCATTGTTTCCTTAGGGGCCATATTGCAATGCCTGGACACATTTTTGATTGTCACAGCTAGCATCTAGCTTGGGGGAAGGAGGGACAGGGATGCGGCTGAACATTTTACAATGTACAAGACAGTCGTCCCCTGTGACAATTTAGCAATCTGAAAATATTAGTAGTACCAAGGTTGAAAACCCTGCTCTAGGGGTAATAAAATGAGCCAATACTTCCAATTTGTGAGAGGTCTTTTTAGAATGATGAAAGCTTTAAATTGATCTTTCTCCTCTCTCTCTTTTCCTTTGAACTGTATTTGGTACCTTAAGATGATGTTGGACCATAATCGCCCTTGGATTGTCTACACAGGTACAGCCCAGTGGATACAAAGGCCGAAGTAATGGGCCTGTTGTTTTCTTTCATTAGACTGCACCAGGCATTTTTATTTAGGATGTTGTAATCGCTGTTATGAATATTTTCTGTTTTATGACTTCAGTATCTCTCCTCCTCATTAAGCCATATCAATTCAGGACCCTTCCTCATCCAGCCATGGCAGCTGTCTCAGAAAAGAAATGAAGAGGATTTGGCTAATTGAACTAGACATGGTCTTTAAAGCCTTCTCTCCTTTCTCATGAGATTGGATTCTGCTATTTTGATGGGAAATGACCTTCTACTAACCTTGAAGTGCCATCTTAAGCCCTAGTATTAAACTGTCTCTTTTTTAGCCACTGCTTCATTCCTCTATCTGTAGCTATTTCAGACCAGGTTCCCTTGAACATGGAGTAGACGTGCAGTCCCAGTGGAGTGGCGAGCAGTAATCTCCACATCCTCCCTCCTTCCTGGCCCGGCATAGGAGAAGCTCTTGAATGTTTCAATGCCACAACGTTGTCGTTGTTTTGCCATTTTATTAGCTATTGTAGACCCCCTAGTAAGACTCTGAATCATTCAGAGATGGCGTGACAGAACAGACCTAGTTTGTTTTTTTTTCTTCCTCTTTTATTTGGGGTTAAGGCAGGATGGTAGAAAGAGGTGTCTCTAAATCAAACCTGAATAGTGATGGAAAATAAAACCATTGCTATTTGAGGCTATTCTCTACTATATTTATTTTAGCATATTTACTTCATGCATCTTGTGTTACATAAACAATAGCGTTTGTATTTAGTAAATGATTTATTATAAGCAATTTATAATGAGTAGTGGGAAAAATATATGTGTGTATATTCACCTTGAAACCTCAGATTTCTGTTAGCCTAATCCTGAGTGGTACCAACAGATTGCAGAAACTGATGCTGGAAAAGCTCCCACATATATTGGACTTCAGACACATAAATTCTATTCCTTTTGCTTACAGAGAGCAATGGGGATACATATCTCTCTTTAACTTTCCCTAACCTATGTTAAGAATAGAAAGGTGCCATGTGGAATAGAGAGATGAAGGGAGTTAATGAGGAGGCTTTGAGGGCTCAGTGTCTCTTTTGACACCCCTGTATCTAATCTCTGTCTTCCCTGCTCTAGCTGAGTTTCTAAATAAACTGAGCGAGACTGAGGGAGGTCATAAAGTTAGATAAAGAAGTGGTGGGGTGTACGGAGCTCCACTTTAGAGAAGGATGATAGAATAAAAGAAAGGGAGAGGGGAGAGAAGAGATCATTGGATGAAGAAAACCCCCACTGTCTTCACTGCTTTCAGCAACCTGTTGGCATTTGGTTCTACTGGGTATCAAGCTAGGTAAATTATAACAAATCCCTGAATCTGGAGATTTACAACTTAAGAAAGGCATTGTGTGTGATGATAAAGCATGTCTTGGAAATTGAATTACAGCTTACAAATTTTAGAGATTATATTTTGAGAGGCAATGGCAGTAGTGACGGCGATTTTCTTGGTTTGGGCTTTGACATTTTTTCCTTCCATACTGGAATGTTCATCATTCATGATGAGACCCTACAACTCAGAAGTTTCTGTGGAAAAAAAAAAATTGTTGCACTTGATCTTCTGCACAGGTGGAGCCCAGAGAAAGGCCGTGTTCGCTGGGGGGCTGGGAAGAAGCTGGGCAAGAGGGGAATCGTGATGAGCAAGCGAATCTTTAGACCACGTGTGGCGCAGGCCCGTGGTTTGTGTCTCTCACCTTCAGGGTGTGGGGGAGAGCCAGGGCAGCTGGCGCTCTGCAGCACCCAGCAGATAGAAACCACTTTCTCAGCTCGTCCCTCTTTGTCAACCTGGATGGAGTTTGTTTTATTTCTCCCAGTTTGTACAAGTCTTGTTCTTACATTCCTGGGACTGACTTCCAGGGCCATCTGTGCACCAGCTCTGCGCCTAAGGTTTACAGTGCTTGACAGTGTCTTCGTCCCATCTGCAGTTGATGTTTACTTGGTAGGTTCAGTTCTCTTTGTTGGTTAGCTCTGCTTGTTAGTGCCCTCAAATTTTGTTCACAGACTCATCCTCATCATCAGGTGCTTATTTTTACTTTTTCATACTTTGATTTTCTCCCCACCATTCCTACTTAAAGTTTGATGAGTCATAGTCTAATAGATTTGTGTAAATTTATAAATTCTTATTTTGCCACATGCTGAAATTTGTTTTGCACCCAGCACATGTACACGAGATGCTAAATTGCCATGGAAGAGAACAAGGAGGACATCCTTGCCCTAATGCAATGTGAGGTCCTGTCCCCATCAGATGAATTAATGCAGAACAATCAAACTCTTGCTGTGTAAGATGTGCATGGAAGGTGTCTGAGGTACCCAGATTTGCTGGTGTGTAAGTGCCCGATCTCAAAGGGATTGTGTGGTTGCTGAGATAGCTTTGAAGAGTTTGAGCCACAGTCACTATTGGCGCCAGAGGACAGAAATAAGGGCAAACTAGCTTATTATATGAGTGTCTGAATAAGCAACTGAGCAAGAACTAATTCTAGTGGACTGTATCTTGTTCTCGGCTCCTTAGAGGACTTAAATATTTTGGTATGCAAGACCTTGCCCTTCTCCCTCAAATCACTTTGATGAGACCCTCTCATAGTCATTCACCTCAGCATAAGGCACAGAAGTGCACGTGGCTTGAAGTGAAGAAGGGAGACCTTGAGTTACCTGATCCCCTGCAGAGAAGCTGACCAGGTCATTGCAGCCACCTCCCTCTGGTGACCCTCTTATGTAAACAAGAGCAGGAATTCTTGCTACTGGATCCTTTTCATCAGGCGTCTTAGGCTCGCTGAATGAAAAGCCCTATAAAAAGGAGATGCAGCCCTAATAATAACAAATACGATCGTGATGGCTATTTTGGGCAAGAGCAGCTTTGTGCCGCTCTTGATCTCCATCGATGTCTGCCATTCTTGCCCTGCTATTACCTTTCAGACTTCCTATTCTTAGAATCATTTGTGAGCCCTGGGCTTGGGGGATTGCAGCCCCCAAGGCTGGAATGCCCAGCTTGAGTGGAATGCAGACTGTCTGGCAGAGTGGAGGTTAAATAAAGTTTGCCTTGGCTACCCCTCTGCTCTTGGATGGGCGACAGGTGACGCGGGTATAGGAGCAATGGCATGAGCTGCCATGTGGTGCAGCACCAAACAGAGTCCTTTGTGCACAAGTGGAAGTGGTTCATTTTCCATCCGTGACCAACAGTCATGCCAGTCTTAAATGAGGTATGTACTGAGGAGGCCTCGATGGTCTTGAACCTCAGCTAGTGACCATGTTGCTCTGAAAAAAAATACAGACAAAAAAAGAATAATATGAAACACTTGCCAGGTTTCAACTGAACTCCAGATGTGGTGTATCTGTCCCCTCCGAGTAATTGACTCATTTTTGAAAGTAGAGCAAGGGGGAAATTTTCCATTGTAATAAGAACAATTGCCAGTCAATCAACAAACATTTCTTGAGCACCAGGGCACTATGGAAAGTTTTTTAAAAATACAAGACACAGAACTCCTACAGCATGTATAGTTTAGTTGAAGAAGTAAAGCTATAAACACATGATAAAGTAATTCGTACTCCAAAGTAAAATATTAGCTCAAAACCTGTGCTGTAGAACTACATGCCTAAGGAGATCTAAGGAAAAGGAGAACAGTTGTCGCTGGGATGGTCAAGAAAGATTTCAAGGAGGAGAGGTGGGTTTAAACAGGCCTTGCCAGGAGGACGGACTTCAGCTCCTGGAGAGAAGAGGGCCTTGTCAGTGAGAGGCCTGTTAGGAGCAAAGGGCAGGTGTAGGAAATCCTCAAGGCAGGTCATAGGAACTTGAAGACCAACTGAACATGGCTGGGGTGGGAACGGGCAGGGATTTGTGTAAAAATCACGAACACTTAACTGTGAAGCCCACGTGTACATGTTACTGGCAAGTTTATAATGCTTCCCACTGGAGGAGAACTGTAACGGTGTGTGCAGCCTCGCCCAGAGACCAAGGCCCTTTTAGAATTCCATTTTGTAAAACCCCTAGTGTAGCACGTGGCTCATACTCAGTGAATAACGCTGTCATTACTGTTGCTCCGGTCAAATCCTGTGGTTCCCAAGTCATTGAATCGGCTGTTGCAGTTGTCAGAGTTGGTGCTGACTTTGCTTTGTTTTTCCCTGTTCTGATTGCTCACTTGATTCATGGGGTCTAAGTCCATTTGGGCTGCTACAAAATACCATAGACTGGATGGATCATAAACAGCAGAAATGTATTTATCACAGTTCTGAAGACTGGGAAGTCCAAGATCAAGGCACCAGCAGATTTGGTGTCTGATGAGGGCCTGCACCCTGGTTCATAGACAGCTGTTTTTTCCATGTCCTCACATAGCGAAAGGGGCAAGGAACCTCTCTGGGTTCTCTTTTGTAAGGGCACTCATCCCATTCATGAGGACTGCAGCCCCATGCCCTGATCCCTCCCAAAGGCCCCACCTCCTAATACCATCGCCATGGGGATTAGCATTTCGGCATACGAATGGGGGGACACAAACATTCAGTCCCTTGCCTTCCTGCACACACCCTGCCTTTCAGGTTCTTCTGAGCTTCCTTCTCTCCTCCACCACAGGTGGCTAGAGGTGCAGGTGGCTAATCTAACAAGTCCACAGCGTTGGGTGCAGTACCTCCGGCTTCTTCGGGAGTCCATCTGGCCTGGTGGAGTTTTGCCCAAGTTTCCTCGGCCCGCAAGGACTCAGGAGCAGAAAGTGGCCACTGAGAAACAGGCTTTGCAGAGCCTGGTGGGAGTCCTGCCAGGTAATGGGACCGACGGGATCAGTTACACTCGTAGCTATTCCCCTTTCATCCTGCTTTGCCGCCGTTACCACACGCCCCTTCCCGGTTTTAAAAGGGCCTTGAATGAGGCTAAACTCAAAACCCATTGACCCACCAGCTCTCAGGCTAATAGGAAAATGATCAGGGCTGCGATTCTCGTATCCCTCACCGAGATGATGCCGAGGGAATGGGAAGGACCACTGTGGCTGTACCCTAAATACCAGGTGAGAATCCACAGTATTTGGGTTAATAACTTTTGGGCAGGCCTGGGGAAACTGTGCCCTCCTCCCTACAGGGGCAGGTCTCAGAGCTGCTCCCACCAGGCAAGGACTTGGGGTGCTCTGCCAACTCATGGCATTTGGGACCAGGGAAGAAAATGACATGTCCTACAGAAGCTCAGACTTGGTAAATTGCAGCCATTGAGTAGGAGGCTTGGTCCTTAGCAGTAAGTGAAAACAAAGCCTGAGAAGGTTTTTCCCTCTCGCTCTGTGTTGTTTTTGGAGGGCAGGGAAGGTAGCTTGTTGCCTGTGGCTGTGGTAACCAGGGAGTAGCAGTGAACTCAGTTCTGGACCTCAGTTTTATTTAGCCTTATTAACCCTCTCTTTGCCAGCCTAAACTGTGACATCAGAAGTAGTACCTGCACTTTGGTGGCAGGTTATAAAATTATTTTTGAGGATCATTCTTATTTAAACACCTAACTTAAGAAACATATTTTTCTTAGCTTTTCCCTGTTTTCTGAGGATTGTCATTTGACTATGTGGTTTAGAGGTATGTCAGACATAGCCAAGCTGTATAAAGACGACAGAGATCCTGGGGAGAGCTTAGAGTCTAAGGCTTCAATGGTAACATGAAAATCCCATCTGTTTTTTCCTTATCAGACTTTGTAGTAGAAATCCTTGGGGTGAACAGATGTCAGCTGAGCTGGGGTCTAGTCCTGGAGTCACTACAACAACCCCTCATCAACAGGTAGGCTGAAAAACACGTACTCAACATCAGCATAACCATAGCTGTCTCTGGTTTCAGAGGTATCTAAGGTTTCTAAGTGAAAAGCCCACATTTGGAAAAATGGGTGTGTAGTCTTTACTGGCACTGGGCCCCTGATTGCAAGGTGTGATGTCCAAATCTACACACACTAAGTAAAATCCACCCTTTCAGGCTTCAGAGCAGGTTATCATGTGGTAGTAACTACCACAACTACCATTTCCATTCGGAAGAACTCTATGCAGGCCCCCACGTGAGCTGCTGAAAAATGCCCTTTTAGGCTGTAGGCTTGTTCCATGCTCTTCCAGCATCCACCAGCCCTGTGAGAACATGCCCTGGCCTGTGTATTATATGCTGTATGATTTTTCAACACAGGGTTATGTCCTCATAGCAAAGCTACGATTAGTGTTAGGATCAGGAGTTATCTTTGCTTAATGACAAGGCATAGTAGGCAAGATAGTGAGATTGATAAAGGGACCAGGCTTGTAGAATAATCCAGAAGGGATAGATTCCATTTCTTGGGCTGGAATGCTTCTGGAAAACATTAAATAATCTTGCATTGCTCTCTCAAACCCTATCGCAAAGTAGACTGTGTCTATTAACTTCCACTCCTCAAGGGTCCTGGTTTTGCCTCATTGCCTGCAAGGCAGCCTGTGAATTTACAGTGATTAATTATGAGAAACAGCAATAATCAGAATCTCTGAAAACTCCTAGTAACCTGACATCACAAGGATTTTCCCTCACAGTTCTTCAGAGCAGTGCTGATGTGCTAATGTAACTATATAAAGAGAAATGGAATTTTATAAAACCTACTCTCAAGTACTATGTTTGCCTTTATTGGAGTCATAGCCTTTATTAGTTCAACAAACATTAATTTCATGGCAGAGGCTTCATCAAGCTATTAAAGTTTAGAGTATCAGTCATGGGAGGAGAAAATAAATGTCATAAACAGGATCTTGTGTTTCCTGATTGAGCCAGACCCTCCTCTAAGTTGTTTTGTCCATTTGTTTCAGGCATTTAATTTTCTGCCTTGGGGACATCATCCTGGAATTCTTGGATCTCAGTGCTTCTGCTGAGGAGTCTGCTACAACCACCTCTGCCTCAGATACCCCAGGCAACCCCAAGAGGATGGGTGTCTCCCCTTAGCTGTAGGTTATTCACACATTCTTCCAAGTTCAGGAAAGGAGAGTTATTCAGCCACCCAGAGAGCCTGTGCCTTCTGGAACTAGGATGTAGCTCAGAAGGCATGGGCCAGTGGCTCAATTCTCCCCTCTGGTTCTACTCCATTTGTAGCAAGCGATGGGGGGATCTTTGTCCCAATTGCATGCTCATCCAGCTCCATGTCCATTTTGTGGTGTTTGGATTGTTGCTGGTGAGTAGATCCTGTTTCCTTTAGAAAAGGAAGCTGTGAGGTAGAGGAATGAGCCCCTTTTGCTTCTCCATTTGCCCTCCTCCCTATCATTGTTTGCCAAAAGCCTGGCCCTGTGCACACGTGTACTTAATCCACTAACACACAAGCTCTGGATAGAATAGTAAAACTATAGCCAGATTTCCTTGGAGGAGAAAACAATCTTCTGAGCTCTCTGTTCCCACCTGGAAACTGAAAATTCGTTCAAGGCCATTGCTGAAAGCCAGACCCCTGAGTCCTACTTAGTTTCCCAACAATTCCAGGAGAACGAAGGAAAAGATTTCTTAAGGGACTTCTTGCTCATTGGCTATTTTCCAACACATCAGCTTATGGAGGATGTCATGAAGGCTGCTTCCCTGGGTGGCTACACTTTTCCTGTCCAGAAGACTTCAAAGCAGACTGCCAAAACTTCTGGTAAATCCACCCCACCCTTCACACCCTTTCCTGAAAGGGAGTTGCACCACAGATTTTATTTATTAGCTTTCCTCTCAACCCCCTGCACAAGAGCAATATGAGTTTTTGAATTAGTGACCTTCCCTCTATCTTCAGCAAAACCGCTTGTCAAGTTGCATATTCAGCCTGTGTTTCCAAAGAGAAGGGAAAGCACTTGCCCCGTGGCTGAGAATGCCCAAAGATTAGGAAGCCGGGATGATGAAGGGGTCTCTCTATATAAGTCTTGGGCAGGGAACTTTTACTCTGAACAGATAATATTAGCAGATTTTCAGGGAATAGCTTTTTATTTCCTGTTTCTTGAGGCTCTAATTAGTCTTTAAGAACAGCAGCAATGAAGGCAAAGGTGCCCTGTCAGGCCGCAACGTGTGTGAGAAAGAAGGAACACTTAAGAGGCATTGCTAGTAGAAAAGCAAGCAGATGGAAAGTCCCAAGGGAAGTGCTGTACGTTAAACGTATGTGAACAGCTGGCAAAGAGGTTCAGAGGGTGTCACTTTAGCTTCACCCTGGCCTGTTAGCACCCTGTTTCCACTGAATGTGAGACCCTCCCAGGTGGTGTGAAGAACAAGTGTCAGGTTTCTTAGACCCTGAAGTAGGTGACAAGCGCACAATTAAAGTGGTTTGTGGAAGAAAGTTGTGAAATCTTTTTCCTTTTTGCCCCTCTGGGCAAAAAGACTTTTAACCATCAGTTGTGTTCTGATGTACTTGGGAGGCTAACGTGTGCTATTCGTGCCAAAGGCAAGGAGGTGAATGAAATAATGTGTCATGGGCCGTTCCAGCCTTAAAAGTTGATTATTACAATGATGTTATGGCTCCAAAGTTCTTGAAGCATCTCCCACCCTACACTTTCTCAGGCAGAGCTCAGCGTCTCGACCATTGGTGAGTACCTGCAGGGGTCCAGCTGGACATGCTAAAGCTGGCCCTGTAGCTCGGTCAGTGAGATGCTATTCTGGGTAGGTGGAGGTGGACAGCCCTGTTTTCTGCCTCGTTCTCCGCATATCTTCCCCTCACTTGTGCTTAGCCACCTTTGTAGCTTTGAATCTGCTGCCAGTTCTGGCTCCTGTGTGGCGCAAAATCATTAAGTTGACAACCGGACGATACCATGACATCCCCAGGGCTATAAATTCTAAGGATTCTTTTGACACTTACAGTCCAGTGAACTTACTTGTATTTCTTGTTACATAAGACTTCCACCTCTGCTCCACCTGCCCCCAAAAGATAAGCTGTCCTCAGACCTTCCTTCTATTCAGAATGGAAATAATAGGTTCAGACAACAAGAGAGCAGCCTTGGGAGAGGGCTCCATTTGTCCGGAAGAGATACTAGGGACAGTGATAAAAGGCAGTGAAGAATTGGGCTTGTACTAATCCAGGACTTTTTTTTTTTTTACATTTACTTGTGACTAAATGTTACTCATTTAAGTCAGAATTTTAATATTTGAGATAAGACTAAAGCCCTTTTCCCCATCTTAGTGTCACATAAAAAAAGAGGAAGGGGGTGCTGCTATGTTCTCTCTGTCAGATTCTAAATACGATCCTGCCATTGCTTATTTGAATTTAAGAAAGCTATGCTTACTCATCAAAGACAACTCACATTTTCATTTTCACATTTGTGAATTAGGCTTAATAATAAAATATAAAGGGAAAATATATTCCTAAACCTTTAATACAAGCTGCTCCAATTTCCAGTTGGAATTTCCAGTTCACAAGGTAGGCTTTTTTTCATTGTTGTGAAGAAACACACAGTGTGAGATCTCCCCTCTTAACAAATTAAGCGCACAGCACGTTGTTGTTAACGATAAGCAACACAGTGCTGCACGGCAGAGCTCTGCAAGCTTTCCACCTTGCGCAACTAGAGCGTTACACCCACTGAACAGCAGCTCTCTGCGTCCCCCTTGCCCCAGCCTCTGACAGTCATCATTCTAGTTTCTGCTTCTGTCAGCTTGACTGCGAGAGATACTCACATAGGTGGAGTCATGCGTGTCTGTCTGGTTATGGCCGGCTTATTTCACTTAGCATAATGTCCTCCCGGTTCATCCATTTTGTGGCATGCGACAGAATTTCTTCTTTTTTAAGGCTGAAAATATTCCATTATATGGATAAACCGCATTTTCTTCATCCATCCAATGACCATTCAGGTTGCCTTCACATCTTGGTTATTGTGACAAGTGCTGCATTGTACGAGGAAATGCTAATATCTCTTCAAGACCCTGCTTTTAGATAAATACCCAGAAGTAGGATGGCTGGATCATGTAGCAGTTCTATTTTTAATTTTTTGAAGAAGCTTCATACTGTTTTCCATAAGGCTGCACCATTTTACATTCCACCAACAGTGTACAAGGCCTCCAATTTCTCCACATCCTTACCAACACTTGTTACATTTTGTTTTGCCTTTTTATAATGGCCATCCTAACAGGTGCGAGGTGATATCTCATTGTGGTTTTGACTTTCATAACCCAGAACATTCTTGAGTCTTTCTTTGCCCTCTCCGGCCTATTCATTTTCAACATCCACTCCTCCTTTGCTCGTGGCACCCAACAACAGCTGCTAGGTCCAGATGGAGTAAAAATGGGTGTAAACATGGTCCCTGGCCATATGAGTTGTGATGCTCTGGACAGGAATTAAACTACTAGGAAAATTTATTTTTTCGTAACATTAGTACATGAATAGGTAAACCCACAGATTTGGTGATTCAGCAACTCTGGGACCTCATGAGGGGCCCAGATTCTTTCTACCTGTCTGCTCTGTCTTTCTAACCACGTCAACTCTGTCCTCAGACTGCCTTCTTCATGGTGCAATTCTGGGTTTCACACCCAGACATAACGTCTGTGGAAGAACAGGGGTATCTCTTCCGTGTTTTCGTCTAAACAATGAGGGAACCATTTACCAGAAGCTCCTACCCTGACTCATTGGCCAGAGCTGCCACCCTGTGTCCACTGACATTGGGAATAGCGTTACCATCATTGGCTTGCAATACTATTTACCCCTGGAGATGAGGTCACCTTCCTTGAAGGTCAAATATGTATAAAAATAATCAGATGTTAGCAAGGAAAAAGCAGAGAATGGATATTGATAGACATTGTCTGCTACAGGGGTCATTCTGCCAACATTCAACAAATCCCCCATGGGACTCTGAAAGTACCTAGTACCAGCCAATGGTTACTATTTGCTGAGAGCACCTCCAGGGGAGGAATGGTAATTGGGGAGGAAGGGAAACCATGATGCTTTTGTAGCTGAAGGCCTAACTGGGCAAGCTCTGCCATAATTTGGCACCTCTGTTTCCTTTCCCCTGGGAATGCCAGAAATCACAGGGAAGTAGTCACTCCCACTGCCTTGGAGACAAGAGAATGCAATCGTTGAAGGGTGAATTTCAACTAGCAAGTATCCGCCACTCCTTTGTGGTATAAAGGATGAGAGATGCTGCCACACACCAAATAGGATTTCTTAGGAGAAAGGCAGTGAGGAGGACATTACCCAAACATGACTTCCATATCCTAAGACTTAGCTGGTATTTCTTGGTATACAAAGACGACACTGGCTGGTTTGAAAAAAGAAAGAAAGAATGTTTAAGTGTCAAGCAAGACACAAGTGAAAATCATCAGAACATCTTTCCTTCTGTGACTCAGCAGCAACGGTGTGTGACGCAGAGGCCGCTCTGAAGTGGTAGAGGAATTCCGGCACCAGCAGTCACCTTGGCAGATACGCTCTGCTGCTCTCAGATCTGCCAAGCCTCCTTGCCGCCTCCCGTCATCCTCACCTGTGTCTGGTCTGAAAGTCCATTTTAACTCGGCTTTCTTGGAACCGGAAATGAGCGTGTGAGAGGATGCAGAGAACTCCTGGCTCTGTCCCCGCGTGTCTTCACTGCACACCTTCCTGGCAAGTGCTTTTGTAGAAGTCAGCAGCAAACTGACTCTGGGATGTGCAAGGTCGGGAAGGAAGAATAAAAGAAAAACAACGTGAAAGTAGTAGTATCAAGATCCAAACTTAAAAATATTTCTCGAAGTGATGTTATCTCCTCTTTTTAAACCAAAGTAGATCCCTTGTCACAGTCAGTGTTTAGGAAGTGTAAGCTAATTTTAATATTAAAGTGTTACAGTGATTAAGAAGGCAAGTCTGTGGTTTATGATTAAGTAACCGGCACTTGGGCTTTTCTTCCCTTCCCCTTTGTTCCCTGTCACTGCTGCACCCTGCCGTAAGCAAGGAGGGTTGGCTGTGATGCTTCCAGAAACTTGGATTAGCCACAAGGGTAAAGACCTGGCTAGATAAACACAGAAGTCCTACTTGCAGATAAAGAGAATAACATGTCTCCAGAAGCTATGACTTGTCTGTACCGGGTCGAACTGAATTTGGTGACTTGCAAGCCCAGGTCATCAGCCCTTTCTCATGTGCCCCTTGTTGAAGCCTCACCCTGCTCCGGTAACTATCAAAAAGGGTGACCACGAGTGTTGATGTGAAATGTCTGCCTTTCATGCCTTGGCACCAAGTAGGACAGGCCTCATTAAGAGAGGAAAACCTTTTGGAGTTTACGTCCTTTACAGATGCTGCTTGTATGGAGTCCAGATTCAACAAGGGGATGGCAGGCCAGCTCCTTCGCAGCTTCGTGTGGTAATGTGCCAGGTGCGCCTTCTACTATCTGTAAGTGCAAATGATTCTTTCATGACAGTGGGGGCGCCTTTCATTAAGGCCTCCTGAGTCTCTAGGAGGATCACGTGGGCTTGGTTGACAGTAGGGAATTTTCTTAGGGACAGAATGTATTATAGAGATAGTCGAGGCAGGAGATCGGAGGAGGAAGTTTCACAGATCCAGGGATTTGCAGTCTGCCCCAAACCTTGCTCTGTCCTGCTTATGTTCTTTGGCCCACACTCTTCTTTCCACTGGGCAGATCACCTTCCCTCCTGCAGCTGGGCAGCTGGGCCCCTTCTACCTGTCAGGGCCAATTCGAGTTCCCCCTTCTCATGAAGCATTATCTGATGGCAGCAGCCAAAACTCTTTCTCCTTCCTCTGAGTTATTTACACTGTCTCAAGTCTATGTGCATGTCTGTGAGGTCTTCAGTAACAGATTATAATTTTTCAAGGGCAATGAACATATCTTGCATCTCTCTCAGCCCTAGCACACCCCTCTGCCTCCCCGACTTCTCTGTATCTACACACCTAGTGCGTAGTAAGCACAGAATGAATTCCGAAGTTTAATTAAAGAAAAGATTATGCTTATTAACTTTAAGAGGTAGAATATGTGAATAAATCCAATGAAAGAAGAATTTGCTGGAGACAGAAGATGGAGGCAGGGATGAGGGGGTGGCAGATCTTCATCTTCAGGACCTTATGTCTTTATTCAGCTGCACATATGGAACGGAAGAAGTTTGTGTTTTTACTTCCTGTGTCAGAACGGTTTTACAGCAGCACTGTCTGCAGTCTGTGTGAGCCGCAAGTTTCTAAAACAATAAGCTTGTTAACGAAAATGGATCCTGATTCGAAAATGGTTTTTAAAATCATCCAATCATAAAAATACCCTACATACCCTGCAGACTGCAGTCCCCAACTTTGCTCCTTCATCTCACTGAGATCAGAATAACAAGAAAAATCTGCCTACAGAAAATATTCTCAACTCCTTCCTGCCCCAGACACAAATTTGTAAGGAATACAATTGCCATGAAAAGAAAATAAAGGCAACTTTCTCTTCCACTTGCTATTTGGCTTCTTTAAAGTTATCCTCAAATTCCTTTGGTCCCAGGTTTAATATTTTTTTTTATTTCACACCTTCTCGAACAGCTTATCTTGCCATGTCTAAGACACCACAATAACAGCTCTTCAAAAACAAAGTAATAAGCTTGAAGAAAAGACAGGATAGCAGAAATTCCTCACTAACACAGGGCACTTGCTGTCTTCCCCACCAAGTTTGCTGCCGCAGCCGTTTGCCTGAACCCAGCAGAAATGCCGTAAGAATGAAAACTAAGGAATCTAACACATCTGGTCAATGTGTCGGCCCTGTGGGAATACAATCATCTGTAGTTTCTGAGCCTGAAGAACAAGCCCCCAGGCCACGGTGGGAAAGAAGGCAAGAACTGGTAGAGAAGCAGAGGAGGAAGTTCAGCCTGAGAATCCAAGCAATGACGCACGTCATAAAAAGAAACTCTGGACAACTTGGTGTTTGGGTCATACAGTTAGAGTAGTTCAGTTTAGAGTAGGCCTGTGTAGGAAGGATCCCATCTGCCGTGCAGTGAAGTCCGTTCCTCCTTCCGGTGCACATTGATACAACACATGATGGGGAACAGTCCCTGGAGCCAAGACTGGTTCTGTGTCCACCCGGGGCAGGTTGGTCAGTCTCCAGTGTAAACCTCCTTGAGATTAACCACTTATCCCAGTGGAGAACGCTGCATAATTAATACCAGAACTTTCCCAGACAGCTTTGTACATCTCGCATATGGGTGAGGACCCAAAAAGTTTCCTTTTCAGTGGATCTGTTTGGATGAGGTAGAGAAAATCTGTTGCTCAAATGTTTGAATCGGAAGCTATCGTCACATAGAGGTGTGTCCCTTGCATGGATGTGGGCCCGTGAGTGGCATATGGCACTGGTCTCCACAGAGAAGGGGGACACGTGTGCATATGTGTAGACAGCAATAGCGTCTACGGTCTTTATTCCTGCAAAAGCAGGATCTTGTACCTCCTTTTAGTAAACTGGAGAGGATCGAGGCAAGAGCTTGTGTTTCAGCAAGCGCCAAGTGTGGTTTTGGACATGGAAGAATGACTACTGTTGGGATAGAATGACCTAAATTCTTTGTAGGATTAGGGCTGCTGTAGATATTTCCCAAGTGATAGAAATTTTCCTGATCTAGTCTCTTTTATAGTAGGCAGCCTTGGACCGATGGTTTGCCTCACCCAATTGTTTCTGTGTGCTCATTTCTGAAACTCTTTAGGAAAAAACAAAGCTAAGTAAATAGCAACAAAAGAAAAACCTTCAAAAAAAACTCTTCATAGCTGTCATTTCTCTTTTTCTCATGTAGCCTAAAAATTCCTTTCTCTTTATCCCTAATTTTTTTGTCCTGTATCAGCTTATCAGTCTTAGTGGGCGACTTGCTGTCCCACTAGCCAAGCTGTCTTTTTGACGTTAGTATGAACATCGACTTAAGGCTGTGTGTAAGCCTTACATGTGTGCTCTTTCTTGTGCTTGGCTCCACCACTGATATTCTGTGACGAAGGTTGGCCCAGTATTCCCATCTGTGAAATCAGAGTAACCACCAACTCTAAGATTAAACATTTTGACAAATTCTTTATATGTTCCCAACTATTCACACAACTAGGAAGTTTAGCCATGCAAATCTCTTCTCCTGATTTAAGTCCAAATTCTGAGACTCAGAACATTTAGTGACTTGTTGAGCTTTCTGTGGAAAATCTGTGGTAAAAACAGTTGAGACATTGGAAAATATAAAATAGCCTCTAGAAACACTGATAAAGCTTCCTCTCTTCAAATCACCTCTACAAGTTCAGCTTCTTAGAGAAAATTTCTGAAAACAAATGAGAAAATACTGAATAATATAATTAATGCTCAAAGGGAAAGACGATGTGTAAAAGCAAAAAACTGTTCATTGCATCTGTTCATAATCTATATGCCTTTTACCTACACAAATAGGCAAAGTAATAAATAAGTTGCTTTTTGTATTTTTTGTTTGTTTGTTTGTTTGTTTGTTTTTTGAGACAGAGTCTCACCGTGTTGCCCGGGCTAGAGTGCCGTGGCGTCAGCCTAGCTCACAGCAACCTCAAACTCCTGGGCTCAAGCAATCCTCCTGCCTCAGCCTCCCAAGTAGCTGGGACTACAAGCATGCACCACTATGCCCAGCTAATTTTTTCTATATATTTTTAGTTGTCCAATTAATTTCTTTCTAATTTTAGTAGAGACGGGGTCTCGCTCTTGCTCAGGCTGGTTTCGAACTCCTGAGCTCAAACAATCGCCTGCCTTGGCCTCCCAGAGAGCTAGGATTACAGGCGTGAGCCACCGCACCCGGCCCAACGTGACCCTCTTGAAGGCAAACTAGTAGATGACATGCCTTTACCAACCCTCGACACCTAACTCACAGCCTCCCAGCAGAAATGCCATCATTTCTGTGACAAAAATGCCTTTCTCGCCAGCATGCGATTTAGCTGTTCAATAACCTCATAAATCCAACACAGTATAAAAATACTGGAAAGAGAACATTTTTTAAAAAATCTCTGAGCAGTCAAAATACATGTCACAAAATCTTAGCATTAAAGTTTACGAACCTTATTCATAAGGGAAATTCTCAGGCCCTTAGCTATGGCTTCTTTACTCTGATTTTACATAATTTCTAACAGAATAAATTATCTGATATCTTGGGCCTCAGCTGATTAGAAGTAATAAAAGAGGAGGGCCTTGGGCTTTCCCAGAAGGGAAACTGAGGCATGGAGGGGGACCAAGAAGAGAGCTAAATGGCAACCTAGTGAGTCATCAAATGAGGCTCGATTGGATTCGGAATAAATTTAATTTAAACTTGCAATGTTTAAAAAATCCTTAGGGTACTTTAAGAAGTAAACATTTAGTCACCTACAAAAGCCCTAATGAATGTCCCTCTTGATGGTTTCAGGCTGCTGGGATCTTCCTGTAGGTTGTCTTGTGCGTTCGGAAGTGGCTCACCTTCATTTCTACTTGTCTCCTTCGTTCGCTCAACAGGCAGTGACTCCTGAGGTCACTGGGTCACCCCAACAATGTGGGGAGCAAGAGGAAGGTAGGAACATCTTTTGACGCATCACATGCATGGACACACACACACACACACGTGCACACACACACAGACACACACCAGGCACACCTATTTCACCTTAGGTGCTTGAAAGACGCGTGTTGTACAGATGTTAGAAGAGACATCTGGAAAGAGCAGGGGCAAGGCAGTCAGACTGTTCTTTAATCCAGTCCCTGGGTACTTAGGTGAGAACTTCTGTCAGGAGGGGCTCTAATAATTCAGGATTCAGCTACAGATGTTACATTACCAAAAACTACTAACTGCTCCACCAAGAAAAACAAAAAGACAACAGAGCTTCGAACCTGAAAAAATGTGGGGATCTTCCAGTGCATCTTAGAGAACAGTTGAAATAAAGGCATTCTTAGAAGCCCTGTGAAAAACTCCAGCTAAGGGAGATGAGGGGGTGTGGGGCGGAGGATGAGGAAGAGGCTCATCACTGTGGGCAAGTCGTCACCCCTTCCTGGGCCAGCTTTCCCCGCTGATACACTGAACGACTGGGGGCCACCCGTGTCTGAAATGCTTCCGGTGCCTCCCAAGTCAGCGGGTTCCCAGTTGTGTTCAAGGGCTGACTCTCCCTGTCCCCCACCCCCCAAATTCTTCTGTTCTCACTGCAGCTTTGAAATACAGGATTCTGATCAACACGTCCTCTCCAGGTGCCGGCCGATCACCCAAAACATGTGCGTGTTTTCTTCACAACCCTCGGAGGCCTCTGCCCCAGGGCCCAGCCCAGGGAGCAGCAAAGTGACTCCTCATCCCGGCCCCAGCCCCTCGGATGGGAAGAGGAAGTTTTTATGAGACTCCTAGGGGATGGTGGGGGAGGGGGAGGGATTTTGGCAATCTGTCCTGAAGAATGAAGGTTAATAATTTATATGTGCATTTTAAAAAAAAAAAACTTCTGAAACAAATTGCATACGAATTGTGTGACAGTCAAAGGAAATGTGCCAGTGTTGCTCAGTGAAGCACAATAAATATATGCAGCCCATAATAATAAGTTACTTAAACTCAGGGCACTAAATGATTTATTAATTGTCTTCTAATCCTTTCCAGCTACAACTAAAACCAAGAGTGCAGCTGTATTTCACATACCAGCTCGTAACGCCTCCAACAGCAAACAGTGTGGCGGTTGATAGCTATCAAGTCCGTTTCTCATCCCGGCCCCCAACTCTGCAGATGGGCCCGGAGCAGGGCGGGTTGTTGATGGGACTGCCGTTCCCACCCAAGGGGATAGATACGCCCCAAACACACATGCCATCTACTGCACTTGGCACACGAATGCCACACACCACATGCTCTTTTTGCGTTGAATTCCCCTCACCTGGCTTGCCCTTCCCGTCCACCTCTCCCACTGCCATCAGTGCCGAGGTGCCCCCGGGTAGACGCTAATCCTGGGAGAACACAGGCCACTGTCTCCGGGGATGTCCCAGCACCAGGCTCACAACCCCCAGGGGAGCCAAAGAGAAGCAGAATGGAGACGGGAAGCGGAGCACGAAGTCCTGCCCTCTCCCTAGGATGCTGACCTGGTGGGAAATTGGGATTCCTGCGGCAGCGACCTGTGACTTGGGCCTCTCCCTGTTCCCGGTGCTGCAGACACTGGCCTCTGCTCCCTGGGAGGCTCCGCTCAGGCAGCTGCCCAGAGCCGCCTGCAGACCCACCACCTATCTTGGGTCCGTATCCCAGGGGCTGTGCTGAGGTGGCAATGCCACCAGCAAACTAGGAACCTGTATCCTTCAGTGGGGTCAGAACTTGGCAAAACACGAAACTTTGGAGGACCATCTCCTCTGCTTCTGTAGCCAGAAATACCACCTCTGTGAATGGATAGCGAAATAGCACAAGGTCAGGTCCCAGGAACGGAGGGACCGGAGAACTGCAGAGACAGTTCAAGAGATGAAATGTGCCTCCTTTTTCCCCAGCGTGTTTCTTTCCAGTCTTCCCATCTCCGAACGGTGTCATCTTTTGCCAGGTACCCACTTCTGGGAGCCACCTCCAATGTTGTCTTTGCCCTCTCCCTCACTCCCACACCCAACCCATAGGGATTTCACTCCCAGAAAAGACTTCTCACGTCTATTCCTTTCCATTTCCATTGCCACTGTATAAATCAGAGCCCAGGGGTTGGATATCAGCAGCTTTTGACAGAATTCAGCCCCAGACATATCATGGGATATGTATAGTGTTTTGGGTTTTGTTTTATTTTGTTTTTAAAAAGGTTATATGTAACATGGTTCAAAATCAAAAAGTAGAAGGTAAACACTGAAATGTCTCCCTCCCGTTCCTGTCTACCACCTGTCCAAGCAAATAACAAATATAGATTCTTGTTTTCTCCTTTTTATGCACATTTTTCTGCACTTTGGTGGATTTTTTTCTTTTTTACATATATTTTGGAGATCTTTCTATATCAGTACAAAGATGGCATCCTCTTTTCTCTTTTTAAATGCATAGCGTTCCATTGTCAGGATATTCCATAATTTAACTAATTGCTCCCCAGTTGATGGATATTTGGGTTCTTTCCAACCCTTTGCTATTACAAATAATGTTGGAAAGAATATACTTATACGTATGTCATTTCACATATGTACAAGTATATCTTTAAGATCAATTCCCCAATATAAAATTGCTGGGTCAAAAGGCATATGATTTATAATTTTGATTGCTATTGCCCAGTGGTCCTTCGAAGGGGTCGTGCTGATTTGCACTACGAGACAGTTTCCCCAGGGCCTTGCCAATAGAGTATGATTTTAAACTTTTTGGATTTTTGCCCATTTAAAAGATAAATGAATAATGGTGTCCCAGGATAGTTTTAATTTGTATTTCTCTTATTATGTGTAAGGTTGAACATCTTCTCGTATGTTAAAAGCCATTTGTATTTTCTTTTCTGTGAATAGTCTATTCACATTTTTTACCCATTTTTTTTCCTATTGGGTTGTGTTTTTGTTGTTGTTGATTTTTAGGAGCTCTTTGTACATTAGGGAGAATAGGCCTGTGATATGAGTTTTAAAAATTTTCCCCCAGTTTGTCATTTGGCTCTTAACTTCGCTTATAATTTTTTGATGATATTTCTTAAAAATTTTTTCTTTTGAATGCCAACAGTTTTGGAGCAAATATTCTCCCATTTGTTGCAGCCTCCACTACTCCCACGATTTTGCAGCTGAAGTGCTTTACGCTTTTTAATTGCTAGCCTGGACATTGTTGTGATGCCCGGAACTGCCACTGCCATCTTGTTACCCAGAGGAAAGCTAGCTAGAAAACAGAGCTAATGTCCAGAGGATGACAGAGAAAGAAGCTGAGTGCTTATGGATGTCATTGACTCCTTGAGTTTATCCAGCCTTAGAGCTGTCCTGGTCCTGAACTTCATAATATGTAAGAAACTCAATTCCTTACTGATTTGGGGTTAAATTTGCTGTTATTGGCAATCAAAGGCTTTCTAACTGATAAACATCTTGATTACTCTTCTTACAAATGTCCCCTCCAACCCATGCCCACTGCTGGGCCAATGTTCACTGGCTCCCCATTGCCTGCAAAATATAATCCAAGTGCCTTGGCACACTCCCTGTCGCTGCCCACTCCTCCCTCCCCTGCTCACACATCCGTGCTGTTGCTCATGCTGTCCCTCTTCCCTGCAGGGCCCTTTCCCTCTTTTCTCCTGCCTAATCCCCAGAACAGTCTGTTCCAGCGTCGACTCCTCCAAGCAAACTTCAGACCAAGTCCCTGTCCCCACCCCATCACTGCCGTGCAGCACCCAGTATCTCCTTTACGGCTGCATGAGGCTCAGTGTCCACAGAGCCCTCGCGCTGCTCACTTCCCCATGAGTTCCTTGAAGGTGAGGACAAGGTCTTAGTCACTTCATGCCTGGCACCTAGCATGGGGCCCGGCACATGGTAGGTATTCACCACCGTTTGCAAACCTGAATGGGGCTCCCCCCACCCCATTTGTTTCCACAGAAGCCCCCTCGGGCCTCTTGCATCCAGCTCCTCAGAACCAAAGCCTTCCCACCCAAGTCCACATCGCTGTGGAGAGATGCTAAAAGAAAGGCCCCATCCGAACAGGCCTGCGCTGGGAAGAGAAGCAGATGACCTGATAAGTCACCAGACAAAACAGCGCTGTCTGCCTTGGGCCTGGGCTCATGTCAGTGTCCTGACGCTGTAGCAAGTCATCTCGTGCAACAGAAACTTGGGGTTGGGAGCCGACTTCCTAGCCACTTCCTAGCTGCATGCACTCAGAAAACTTACTCAACCCCTCTGTGCCTCGGCTTCCTATTTGTGAGAAAGGGATCAGCAGGCTGTTGCGAAGATGAAATAAGTGTAATTGTCTCACATAGAAAGTGCTCAGGAAATTATTCCCCTTCCTAGGGTCAAAACCAGCCCCTAGATAAATGAGCAAAGTCCATGCAAACACTTCACTAGGGTGGGCCCAAACGCTTCACTAGGGTGGGCCTCTTTTCCAGCTCAGAACAGCAGTGTGGGGACCACACAATATATTCACAGGGGCAACCGAGCAGAGGAGAGAGAGCCCACACCTACCACCACTTCCTGTGTGCCAGCCTGTGCTTGGCGGTCCATGCCTGTTTCCATACACCTTCCTCGCAGCAACTCTGCAAGGCAGTATTTGCAGTCCAGTTTTATAGATGAAAAAGTGAGGCTTAGAGGAGTTAAATGCCTACTGTGTCCATGGCCATGAACCCAGCTAACTGGAGGAGTCAGGATCTGAACCCAGCTCTACCACGCTCATGCCTGAGTTCTTTGTCCTGTCTCCTGTTGCCTCCAAACTACATGGAATAAGGGCTGGCCTCATCCAGAACTTGTGATCCAGGACAAATCCAGGACTTGTGATCACTGCTGAAAAGGTCTCGCTCATATTGCCCTCTTGCTGTCATTTGAGGGTGCATGTGCACGCACTCCTGTGTGTGTGGGACTCCACGGGTGTGCATGCATGTGGGTGGGCATGCAGGTGCATGTGTGTGACTCTGTGTGCATGTGTGTGTGACTGGGTGTGACTCTGTATGCATGCAAGCACGAGACTGTGTGTGTGTGTGTGTGTGTTAAGGGGAGGAGGGAGAGAGCTTGCACTGACTGGCCTCCTGCCTACTTCCATGCACATGCACATCCTGGCCATGCCGAGCCCAAACATGCCCCATGTGAACTCTGTATGTGGTCAACAGCGGGAGACTTCACCTATTAATTCTCCTCTAACAATGCACCCCTGTTGCAGGCTGGTCAGACCAGCCACGTGACCTCAGCGGCCCCGTCTCTGTTATTAGCTTGTGACTGACCCCGCAAGGCTGCCGGAGGGACAGCGGAGGGAAGGAGGGAGGTCGGAGGCAGCTTCATCAATTCATTCAGGCTTCCCCAGACAGGCCTTCCCAAATCCAGATGCATCGTGGCCCCTCCCGTCACAGGGAACCCTGGGAGAGGCATTATGCCCAGGTGGCTGTCGGTGTTCAAAGACACCCACAGCACAGGGGAAAACGTGCACCTTCTCATCGAGCAATCCTTTTGAAGAAGAGAAACCATGGCAGCCATGGCTGTCCAGGGGAGAAAGGAATAGGGAAGGGGCCTGGGGGGAGACGGGTAGGCTCGGTTCCCAGCCTCTCGGCCTCCCCAGCCAGGTCCCTCAGACCCCCTCAGCACCCACCGGGACTCGCCCCCCACCGGGACTGCCTTTGAGTTTCCCTCTCCTCTCCCTCTCGGGTGAGGCAAGACTGGCTTATCCCATCTGACACCGTCTGTGGCAAGAGAAACAGGACCCAGGAAGGGGCCATCCACCCATGGTCACACTATGGCCTGTCAGGAGCAGATAGACTCAAAACCATGATCTGTCCCCGCTCCTGCTTTAATCCCCTGGATAGCCACTGCTCCGAAGTCTTCCACGCTCTGCTGGGCGACAGCCTCGGTAAAATTTTCTCCCCGAGCAGAACAAAAGGAAACAATCTTATGGGGCCTGGACCCAACACAAATTCTTACACTTTCCCTGGACTCCAGGAAAGAAAATGTCCTTGTACTTATTTAACATGAAAACAACTCAGCACCTGAGGAGAGCCTCATTCTCTGCATTCTCTAAACTCTGTGAGGATCCAGTGTCCCCAATCAATCTAGAGAGAGGCAGCGTAGTTGACCAATTCAACTTAGCAGCAAAAGTGGACTGCGAAAGCCCTTCTTTAACCTTTCCCTTGCTTCTTTGATCTTGACAAAACAAGATGCAAAAACTAAACAACTGAGCATTGTAAGTGACCCCTCAGCCCTGGAAGAAGAAATAACCATCCAACCTTCCTGGGGCCTTATGATGCCCTCAAAGATCCTTTCACCTCATCCTCTGGTTTTCATTAATTACAGGATAATGGAAAATAGCAGTTTATATCCTGGCTCGGCCCCTGCTTTTCTAGCCGAATGACCTTGGGTAAGTTATGTCCATTTTACAGATGAGACAAGTGAGGCTTGAGGTTAGCCCAAGTCACAGAACTGTAACACAGAGCGCTGTGTCCACTGAGTCTCCTAATCCACAGTCCAGACCTCTTTCCACTGCCCCCAGCTTTTCTTTTACTCATTCGTGCCTTGATTAGAAAACCAATGATTACTGCAAGTCCTGTCTTCCTGGTGGGAGAAAAACAGTCCTCTCGTAGCAAACTGATATTTGGACAATCCAAGAGCCTCCCGACTGTTCCGGAAGAAACGGCCTTCCCCTCCCAGGACCTAGCAACGCTGCCAAAACAAGAGGAGAAAGCTTCCAACAAAAGTTTGTTTTCATGGAGATTTTATTTCCTTCACGGAGGCTCTCCCACCACAGATTTCTCTTTGTTAGAGCTTGCATTCAGAAGTCACCAGATACACAGCCCCTGACCCGGCAGGCCCTCGGGGGACCTCACGCCTTTATCTCCCCTCCCAGGCCCACAGGCTGCTGCTCCCCCACTCAAAAGGCCCTTTGAGCCACTCTGGAGAGAGAGGGGCTCTCGGAGTGGACAGAAGCTTCCGTGGGGCCGAGCCCCCCACATCAAGGTGGGGAGGGGACAGAAGGGGGCAGAGAGAGAAGGACTGTGTCTGAGCGTTGGCAAGGAGACAGGGAGGCCCAACCACGTCCCCTGTCCCTCAGGCAGAGCTGTGCTCCATGATGGTGGGGATGCAGTCTCTGAGGCTGTCCCCAGGGCATGGCTCAACTTGTACCGAGGCAGGGCCAGCCCAGGCAAAACTCAGAGAGGGATAAAATCTGTCTTAGATGGATAAGCCTTCCCTTTTCGCCCTTTTCAGGACCAGCTGCCCTCCCAGGGACACAATTTAGAGCGTTTACTCCCGCTGTCTCTCTTAGCCAGGGAGAAAAGGGGCTGACAACACTAATCCAAGCCTCACGAGCAGCCCCTCCCGAGCAGGTGTGTTCAAGAGACGAGAGAATGGGATGAGAGGGAGAGCTAGAGAGTCAGAAGGGGAAATGCTGAGCTGTGGGGAAGGAATCGCTAATGGCAGAAGTACAGGTTAAAGGGGTGGGTGGGATTGGGAGGTGGCAGTTCCAATGCCACTCTGCTGGGAACGGCAGGGACATTCGGGCCAGACAGAGCTGGGTTTGATTCTCTGCCCTGCAGCTTGCTAACTTGGTCATCTTGGGCAAGTGACTTCACTTCTTTGGGTCTCATTTCCACCATCTGCCCAAATGGAGGCAACACCATCCCCGGTTGGTGTGAGGAAGTAAGACCACAGACCCAAACAGCCAAGCAGGCATCCAGCACACAGTAGGCGCTTGGTTCCCCTCCCCAGCCCTCCTCCTGCCGCGAGGACTGGGGTTGTTGAGTTGGCATGATCAGCACCTGTCCTTATGTTTCCACACAAATGGTCCCTCTCTCTGCGCCATCTCCCCCTTCTCCCAGATTGCATATAGCCAGACCGTAGATGCTTACATTTTAAGAGTTTAGTTTAACTTCGGTTCTGAGGAGACAAGGAACATACAATTTACAATGCATTTTTCTAAAAAAAACAGCCTTGCATTTGTTCCTCAAATGATATTGTTCCCATTTAACAGAGGAAGAAATTGAGAGTCCGAGATATGAAATGACTTTCCCAAAGCAACAAAAGTAAAACTAGAACCAAGTCCCGTCTGACGTCTGATGCAGACACCAGCTCCGTGCCCCTCTGAAAAGGGCAGACAGGGCAACTGACGTGAAGAAACTGGGGGCTCAGACACGAAGGGAAGCCACAAAGGATGACAAATTTTTGAAGATGGGGAGAAGAAAACTTTACAGACTGCATTTGAAAGATCAGAGGCCGGAGGCATTCTGTGGGGCAAGAAGGCAGAGAAGAGAGGCCAGACTGCAGGGCAAGAGACTGAGTAGGGAGTAGAAACAGAATTTATTGAAGTCTACTTTCTAGGTTGACTCAGGCCAAGTCAAAGTGAGTTCTGAGCGTAGACCATTAATTACCATCTACCTACAAGATCTCCATCACACAGAAATGAATAAGGGTTATGGGGGGAACTAGGGAAGGCCACCAGTCCTGCCCTAACTGCAGAGCCAGCCAAGAGGACTTTCCCCATGGGGCTGGATCCATGGAGCGTGCTTCCCTCCACACGCACCGTCCACTAGCCTGCGGATCCACACAGACCGCCTGTGATGGTCCTTCCCCTGCTCTCTCTCCCTACCCTGTTCACGTGGGTACCCTGACAACACTGAGCTCTCTTTGGCCCTGCAAGGACACCCTCTTATCCTCCTGACCAGTGTTGACCTGCCAGGGCCAAGCCAGGTACAGTCGCACCTGGATGGGGAGGGGAGAGGAGATGGACGGAAAGGATTACTCCTGGAGGACACCCCTGCTCAGAGATCCTGGGATCTCAAATCCATGATTACTAGCTCCAGAAAGAATGCTTCCCCTCTGCCTGCTTCAGCACACACAAGACTGGTTACATGTTTCTGGACTGATCTCCTGCTTAACCAGCTGCAAAGGAACTCTTTCAAAGGGAAGAGAAGAAATCCCTCCTGGGTCCAGGGAAGCCGTGAGTCTACATTGTGAAGTAATTTTAGGCAGTCTCCTCTTGCTTTCAAATGTACTTAATCAACATGAAAAGGATTGCGAAGGCTGGAGCTCTTACAGGTAGAACTAACGGAGAAGAATAATGTTCATAAATCATTTAGCATGCAATCCAAACAGAGGTGTATTTTTTTTCTTAAAGGAAAAGGCAATGCCAAAGAAATAGAGCCATATAGGAAACCAAATACACTGTGACTTGTCCCTGCATATAGAGTGTCTCCAAGTAGGGCAGGGCACCTCCGTTTATATCATTTTCATCTGCAATCTGACCCTCAGTACCGATTCTCCAGCTTGGCTTCCTCCCTGCTCTCCAAAGCTCAGATCAGCAGAGGGTCAGCACTGAGGAAGGACAGCTGATGAAACAGCTGCATCCCCCCTACCCCTGCACCCCCGATCAGGCACTGGCTGTCTCTCTTGAGCAGCTGACTCCACCCTGGGCAGCTGCGCCTGTCCTGGGGGCTTCAGGGGGCCGGGAGGGCAGGCTCAGAAGACCCAGGCCGCATTCTTCCAGGGCTCAGCTCAGGGAGGCCTTCCCCTGGCACCCCAACAGAATAATGCCCAGGCCCCAGCCACTCTCTACCACCTTCACATGCTTTGTGTTTCCTTTAGAGCAATGATTACTCCTGGGCATTATATTATACAGATGTTTATCACGTGTCTCCCCTGCCAGGAGGCAAACTTCATGAGGGCTGAACATGAATATGTTTTGTTGAGAGTTGCATCCCCAGAACCTAAAACAGCACCTGACACATAGTAGGTATTCAGTAAATATTTGTTGAATGAATGAATAAATAAATGAACAAATTAAAATGGTTCCTTTACCTCCTTCTAGGGCACATTCCAGATGGAGAAAGCCTTGTCTACTCCAAAGTAGGAAACTATAGTCAAGAACTAGACATCTGTTGCTATAATAGTTTCTGATTCTGACTGACATTTTGACCCAGAGGAAACTATTCCTGCTCACCTGTTCTGCCTCACCTTCTCCATCTGCACAATGGGTATCTCCAGTGCAAAAAAGAAAGAGGGAGGAATCAAAAGGAGCTAACATTCCCTGAGTGTCTCCCACCCGTGCCTTGCACTGTGCGAGGCACCTGACTGACAAGCCTTGTCTCATTTATACCTCGCAACAACCTTGTGAACTTGGTATTATTATCCTCGGCTTACAGATAAAGAAACTGAGGCTCAGAATTATAAAGCAACTCACCCAAACCTGAACATCTAGAAAGTGACAGAAAGTGGATTTCAACCCAGGCCTGCAGATACTGAAGCCACATCTATACAACGTGGGGTCCCATTGCAGTTTATCCTTTCACCCATGTATAGGGGTCATCATCCCACAAAGAAGATTCAGGCTGTGTCCACTGGAATTTGGAGATCCTGAACTCTGCACTTTTCCAGAAGTAGGGATTGGGACAGTTAGAGTGACCAGCTTGTCCTGGTTTATCTGGGACTTTCCAGGTTTTAGCACTAAATTCCCATGTCCCAGGAAATCTTTCAGTCCCAGGTAAACCAGAACAGTGGACCATCCAAGGTGGGATGCAGTCACAGGTAGGGACCCTGAAAACTCTGAGCCAAAGACCACTGAGTGTTCTCTGCGGGAGCACACCCTCCACACCTCCCCACAGGCCGTGACGGGAGGGCCCGCTGTGCCTGCACCCATGGCAGTGTGCCGTCAACACCGCAAATGCATCTGCATTTGAGCCCGCATGGGTGCAGCGTGAGAAGTAGAAACCTACAAGGCGTCATTGCCTTCCTGTGCCCCAAATGCAGGCTGTGGCCTCAGAACAAGAACTGCATGTGCTCCTTCCCTAAAGGGCGAGATGACCTCTCTGAAGCAAGGAGGGCAGATTCCTGGAATTCCAGTCAATGAGGCTTTGGTTTTAGCCAGACCCCCTCTGACACAAGGAGCAAATCAGGACTGCCAATAAGTTACTAAGAAGTACCCCTGGGCTCATGGGATGGTCCCTCCAGGATTCCACATCGAACGATTCAGAGAGAACGGTTACTTACCTCTGTGGCATTATCTTCGTGCACGAAAAGCTATCCCTCTATTCTCCAGCCAGGGTTTGCAAGAACCTTCACTGTGTATCTTCATTCTCCTACCTCCAGAGGGATGACTGTCCAGGGCCCATTCCCCCAGCTCCCCCCGCAGCACCACCTTGCTTCACCTCCAGTGATGGCCAGTGTCCATCCTGGGCCACCTGTGACCCTGACTGGGTGCTGATTTGGTCCCTCTCGTGGGGCCAGGGCTAAAGTAAGAGCAATACCAGCCCAGAACAGCAGCAGAGATCAAGTAGGGGTGAGGGTGGGGGTAAAGAATGACACAGGGGTGGGTATGAGGGTTGCATAAGAAACAACTCCCTCCCACTTTCAAGGTTGCTATTTTCAGGACCTTAGGAGAAGGGCCCTTTTGCCCCTCTGTTCATTTGTTCATCTGTAACAAAGAGGGCTGGCCTGCGTCTTGTAGCCTAGAGCTACAGGGACCCAGAGCTCCTGTCCTCCTCCTCCGCTCTCCAGCCCACCCCGCGCATTATTGTGTTTGTTGGCATGTTGCTTCATGAATGTTCTTTGACTTTTTCAGTTGAGTGTTTTCTGTGTCCATTGGTTCTGTGTCTTCTGAGTTTTCCTAATTTCCTTCCTCTCTTCCTCAACATGCCGTATCTTTACCCTCCCTCTGCTTTCTTCCTACCCCAAAAGCAGAACCCCCTCCTCCTTCCCAAGGCTCACCCCTGGGCTCTGACCTTCAATCCCATAGTGCCCATCAGCTGTGTGTGTGTGTGCGTGTGTGTGTGTGTGTGTGTGCGTGTGTGTGTGCGTGCGTGTGTGTGTGTGTGTGCGTGTGTGTGTGTGTGCGTGTGTGTGTGTGTGTGCGTGCGTGTGTGTGTGTGCGTGTGTGTGTGTGTGCGTGCGTGCGTGTGTGTGTGTGCGCGTGTGTGTGTGCGTGTGTGTGTGCGTGCGTGTGTGTGTGCGTGTGTGTGTGCGTGCGTGTGTGTGTGCGTGTGCGTGCGTGTGTGTGTGTGCGTGTGTGTGTGTGCGTGTGTGTGTGTGTGCGTGTGTGTGTGTGTGTGTGTGTGTGTAAAATATCAGGTCACAAAGAACAAGAACACTCCTGAAATTAAAATGTTGGTCCTTGGAGTGCTTTGTTTTACATTTTCTATTTGTTTGTTTGCTTTTGCTTTTTATAAAGACTCTGTTTACAAATAGTTCTGTTTGTTTTTAAATTCAGTTTATGTCACTATTGCAATGTCAATATTCCCTTTAAAAATCCTAAGTCTTTAAATATTTATCTGAGAGCTTCAGTTAATGCTCTTAGTAGCTATTGATATTTCGATTTAGTATCCTTTGAAAATTGTTTAATAGCATACGATTGCCATTTTTCTAAACATTAATGGTAAGAAGAGTAGTTTACTAAAAATTACAGAGTTTTAGGAAATAACAGACCTGGTTCATATGCAAGCTTCCATAGGTCTTAGGAACTTGCTCAATCTCACTAGAAATTAGAAAATGACACCTACTTGTATTGATGAAGATGAGTTTAGCTGCAAGTAATGAAAATGCCCCCAAACAGTGGTTAATGCAGATAGAAGTTCCTTTCTCCCTTAGGTAAAATCCCAGGTAGGTGGCTCAAGGTTGGTATCGAGCAGGGGTGGGGAACCTGAGGCCTTCTGATTTCAAGATTGTTCTTTCTTAAGCACCAAAAGAGGGAAGAAAACTTCATCTTTCTCTGCTGAACCCCTTTTAATAAAAGAATGTGTTCTATAAAATTCGGATTCAGTAAAAAGGCCACACTTAAGGACCTAGAAGGCCACAATGTAGCCTTAGGGCCTCAGGTTCCCCACCCCTGGCTGGTGCGTCTTGGCGTTTGGGGCCCTGACTCCTTCTGTCAGGTTCTCTGCTGCGCATCACCAAGTTGGCCTCCATGGCCCAAGCCCATTGCTGCAGCTCCTGCCTTTCCCCTGCGTGCTGGCTAGGCGAGAGGAGAAAGAAAGGCTTGCCTTGTTCCTGTAAGGACAATCTGTAGAAGCTGCACACACCAGTTGTAAAGGAGGCCAAGCATTGTAATTACCACAGCCACGAGCCTGGCAAAAAGTCAGGGATTCTGTTACTCAAAAAGAAAATGAACAGGCCGGGCCTGGTGGCTCATACCTGTAATCCTAGCACTATGAGAGGACAAGGCAGGAGGATCACTTGAGGCCAGGAGTTCGAGACCAGCCTGAGCAAGAGTGAGACCCTGTCTTGTCAGGGTTGGTTTTCGAAAGGGAAAAGTTGTCCTGGTTCTTTGGCTCCTTGCTTGGAAGGATTGCAAGCAGGGCCAGTGCTGTGGCGTGAACACAGACAGGAAGCAATTCCACACAAGCAGCTTTCATTGTAGAAAAGAAGGAAGAAGGAAGCTACACAAAGTGAAAATACATTCCAGAGAGAGGAACAGGTCAGTCTCCAGGAGAGGAGAAGGACGCTAAGGGCTCCCAGGGGGTTCCCTTTTATTGGCCTGGTCCAGGGGAGGGTTTCTGGGGGGCTGGGATGTTACCAGGTGATTGATATACATGATTGTCAGGTGTTCTGCGTTTTCCTGCAGCCCCTTCCCCTGGCTAGGCCCTGGCTTCTCTGCCCCTAGGAACCACCCTCCTGGCCTGTATCTGCCACCTGCAGATTTGGTCCACGCCTAACAGTCTGTACAAAAAATACAAAAATTAGCTGGGCGTGATGGTACATGCCTGTAGTTCCAGCCACTCAGGAGGCTAAAGCAGGAGGATAACTTGAGTCCAGGAATTTGAGGTTGCAGTGAGCTATAATGATGCCACTGTACTCTAGCCCAGGTGACAGAGCAAGACCTTGTCTCAAAAAAAAGGAAAAAAAAAGTCAAGAAGAGAAAAAGAAAATGAATATAGATATTGGAGAGAATTCATTTAGATTATATCTGTAGAATACCTGCTACAGTTCTATACAAAGACAGTCACAAAACACTGTAACTACCATCATTATGTATTTCTGTTGCCCTTAAAAGGATCATTGCCTTAATTTATCATTTCCATAAGTAAGAATTTCTACTAAATGAGTAACAGAAAATGTATCATTGTTTTCCTCCTCTACAATAAGAACTATTAAATAAGAAAGTAAAATAAAATGTGTATTCTATATAATTTACCAGAGATACATAAAATACTATTCCATCAGGTAGGATGTATTCTCTTAGAAATGGAAAACTCTGTGAAACACAAATACAACTAAGCACAATCCATCTCATATAACAAGATTTTGACAAGAAGTCAACTGTCATTCTTATTTTTGCCCCCCATCTCTCTCAGATTTTAAGATTTTCTCTTCAACACTAGTCTTATATATATTTTTTTTAATTTTAATTTTTTTTTTTTTTTTGAGACAGAGTCTTACTCTTTTGCCTTGGCTAGAGTGAGTGCCGTGGCATCAGCCTAGCTCACAGCAACCTCAGACTCCTGGGCTCAAGCGATCCTCCTGCCTCAGCCTCCCGAGTAGCTGGGACTACAGGCATGTGCCACTGTGCCTTGGCTAATTTTTTCTATTTTTTTTTTTAGTTGTTTGGCTAATTTCTTTCTATTTATAGTAGAGACGGAGTCTCACTCTTGGCTCAGGCTGATCTTGAACTCCTGAGCTCAGACAATCCTCCCGCCTCGGCCTCCCGGAGTGCTAGGATTACAGGCGTGAGCCACCGCGCCTGGCCTAACCTTTGCTTCTTTAGTATCTAATCTATTTGTCCCATTCAGTGTATTTTTATTCTCAGACATTGTAATTTTCATCTATGTTCAATTTGAATCTTTTTTATTTCTTATGTATCTTCCTGACATGCTTTTGTTTTCCTTTACCTTCTTGAACATATAGAATACTGTTATAGCTGTTTTAATATATTTACTAAACTTGTATCATTATCATTAGTAATTTTTCCTCTCTATTGGCCTATTGGCCATTTTTTTCCTGTTGTTACATGCCTGGTAATTCTTTACTATATGCTAAATATTGTGAATTTTACCTTCTTGGTGCTGGATAGTCTTATATTTGAAAAAATATTCTTGAGTTCTGTTCTGGTACACAATTGAGTCATTTGGGACCAGTTTGATCCCTTGAAGACTTATCAGATAGGACCCAAGCAGCCTTTTGTCTCAGACTAATTAAATTTTCTCTGTTTCTGAGGCAATCCCTTTGTGGGTACTCTACCTGCTCCTCGCGTTTGGATGTTTTCTCACTGACTGGCAGGAATACTACCCATTCCCAGCCCTGTGAGAGCTTGCATTCTTCTGCCTGCTCCTTTCAGGTAGTTTTCCCTGGCCTTGGGGAGTTGTCTCACCAGCAAGCACTGGTCAGCAGAGGGGCACCCTCTGCAGCTCTCCCCTCTCCAGTTCTCTCTCTGCCTTATAAATTCTGGTTGTCTTGGCTTCTCTGAACTTTCAACTCTATCTCCTCAATTAGGGAGGCCTCTGACCCATCCGGCTCCTGGCTCCAGCATGCTCAGGGAAGTGGCCCAGGCTGTCTGCACGTCTGGCTCCTCTGGATGTCTGCCCGTCAGCCTCAGCTTGCTGATAGCCTGGAGACTGGTTTCCCAGAGCCTCCTGCCGTGGATACTGTGCCCTCCAGGCTTCATGCTTGCAGCAGCACGCAGACCCCTCATGTGTGCTCGCCCACTAGGGCTGCCTCAGCTGTGGCCCTGAGGGTTTCTCCTGCTTGCCTGGAGACTGTGACAAGCTGTGGCCCAGGCAGCCCAGGAACCAGTCCAGCATGCACTAGGTGGGCTACAATCACGCTTTCTTCAACGAGGTCAAAGTCCCCTTCCAAGTCAGTCCTTCCGTGTACCCTTTAAAACTCTTTCCATCTTTATATTGCCCTCCTATCATAGCTTAGTAATTTCTTTCAATTAAACTTTCTCTGTTTAAGTTATTATGTAGTTTCTGTGTCCTGGATGGACCCAGATTGATATAAATGTTCATGATTTTTGTAAGTTGATCTTGAATCTGGCATCATTGCTAGATCTCTCATGAGTTTCTATAGCTTGTTGATTTTGTTGAATTTTAATAGAAATAATTATATCATCTGAAATACTGATCATTTTGAAATTTTACTTCTTTTTTTTTTTTTTTGTAAAGACAGAGTCTCACTCTGTCGCTGAGGCTGGAGTGTTACTTCCTATTCTCATATCGCATATCTTGCTCATCTCTTGATATGTTGCCTGGAGGCCTTCAGTAGCATGTCTGACGTTGGAGGTAACTGGCAGCAAGGATCTTTGTCATGCTTCCCATCTCATAGAAATGCATCTAAAATTTCTCTGTAACCTCAGATACCTGCTGTAGATTTTCAGTATCAGATTAAGGACATTGCTTTCTATTCCTACTTTTCTAATAATTTTTTATTATAAATGCATGTTTAACTTTATCACAAGTTTTTTTCTGAAGTTTTTGAGATAATCCCAAGGTTTTTCTCCTTTAGGCTAATGCAACCTTATTGATAAATTTATAGATATTGAGCCAGGAATGGTGGCATGCACCTGTAGTGCCAGCTATTTGGGAGGCTGAGGCAGGAGGGTCGCTTGAGCCTAGGAGTTTGAGGCTGCAGTGAGCTATGAACTTACCTGTGGATAGCCACTGCACTCCAGCCTAGGCAACAAAGTGAGACCCCATCTCAAATAAAAAAATTATAGATATTTCCCTAATGGTGGAAGGACAATGAGTATAAAAACTGTGGAGGAGATTTCAGTTAATATTTTAAAATATTGTCCTGTAAATCATAGCTGCAGAATCCAGAAAGCGTTAATGTATTTCAAGAAGAAAGAGGAAAAAAAAAAAAGTCTGTACTATAAGAACATAGTATTAATATAATGACTAACACTTTGAAGTTAAGATTATTTTTTCCAGATATTGAACAATGGGGATATTTTTCTTTTTTAATCAAAAAACCTTAATTACAAAAGCAATACACGTTTACTGCATAAAAATTAAAGCAATTTCAAGATACAACATAAAAAATGGAATAGCTCTAACCTCTTTTCTCCTCCCCTATTCCTATTACAGAGGGGTGGTTTATAACTTAGAACTTGAGAAAACCTTTTTGACAAGATTACCCACCAATTTCCTGGAAGCTGAATAGATACTATGGTAAAAGAGTATACATATTGGATGAAAGTAAGGAAAGCTCTAATCCTTTAAAAAATTTTAAGGTATTATCTCTGTTGAATTCTTATTTTTATATTATAACCGTAGCCCAGAGGAAGACAGAGAGAAGTTTGAGATTTCTTCTTCTTGAAAAAATTCTTAATTACCTTTTTTCAGCCCCAGGGACACTTTGAAAGAAAGTAATTTTAGTGCGAGAGAACTAGAATGGCACCTCGCAGAGGGTGGGAACTGATGTCTTTCCCAGCGTGGTAGCAGGGCAGAAGGCAGACACCGGCATTCCACGGCGCTCGGGGTCTCCCTGTAGGAGCCCCCGTATGAGTTCATTATTTTATTCGAAGTATTATGATGTCCCTAAACTTCAGATAGACCCAAATTCGTGTGTTTACAAAGAGCACTTTACAAGCCAATGATAAATAATTGTCAGATTAGCTTTGGGTTTACGCATGCTGCTGTAAACACTGCAGTAAGACAGAAGCCAAGATTTGTCAGTGAATGTCTTGAATTGTACCAACCCCATTATAAACACTCAAATAAACATTCAACAATAGCAGCAGCAACAAATGACAACCCAGGGACCTTTGCTCCGTAGCCTTTAATGATGAAATGATAGCAGCTTCAAGCAGGGGAGTAAGGCAGAAGGTTGAGACAACATGGCTCTGTTTCACATTAGTCTCCATCATCCAATTCCCTTCTTGTTGTGTTCAAAAGAGAATAGAAAAAAATATTTGGGCCAGGTGCAGTGGCTCATGCCTGTAATCCTACCACTCTGGGAGGCTGAGGCAGGAGGATCGCTTGAGCCCAGGAGTTTGAGGCTGCAGTGAGGTGTGAGGACGCCACGGCACTCTAGCCCAGGCAACAAAGTGAGACTCTGTCTCAAAAAAAAAAAAAGAAAAAAAATACTTGGAAAGAAAGCCAGAAAGAGAGGAGTACTTTTAAAACACTTACAGATCGTAATGGGGGATCCACAATATTCATTTTATTCCTGACATTTATTTATTTACTAACCAGGGTCTTGGACAAGTTAAACAGTGACCACTGAACCTTGGTTTCTTCAACTTTAAAATTGGGGTAAGAATTCCTAACTAGATCACTGAGTTGTTGTGAGACTCAAAAGAGAGAATGTTTAAATATAAAAATGCTTTGTACTATGTACGTAAAATGCCATACAATTGAATGGTAATATCAGTAAAATTCCTTCTCACTAGGAAACAGGCAGACAGACATCTCAGCCTTGACACACCCGCGCAAGTGCTAGAGAAGAGTGTATAAGAGCAGCACCGCCCTAGGGAGGGAAAGAGGGAGCCGAGGAGAAAGAGGACAACAGCAATCCCCTGCTCCGATGGCTTTTAGACCCGCTGGCCTGCCGGGCAGACCTGAGTGCCCATCTCCCACCTGTGTGTTAGAGTTCACGATGGAATCTTTAACACTCTGGTCGGTGTTAATAGATTAAAACATTTCTCACTAATTTAGCTGAGCTTTTGTTGAGGAGAGGGCTGGAGACTTCTGGCCCAGCCTTCTGGGGGGTGTCTTTGGAGTCCCTCAGTCTTGAGACCTCCCAACTGTAGTCATTAGTTATGCCTGAGAAGAGGCGGTAGAATATCAGGGCAAAGCGCCTGGGCTCCAGGAGAGACTCTGGGTTTAAAGCCCAGTTCCGCCCTCACTCGCTGGGAATAATGGACAAATTACATACTGCTTTGAGCCTTGGCTTCCTTATCTATCTAAGGGATGTAATTTTTTTTTTTTTTTTGAGACAGAGTCTCACTCTCTTGCCTAGGGCGAGTGCCCTGGCATCAGCCTAGCTCACAGCAACCTCAAACTCCTGGGCTCCAGCAATCCTACTGTCTCAGCCTCCCAAGTAGCTGGGACTACAAGCATGAGCCACCATGCCCGGCTAATTTTTTCTATATATATTTT